>QJNZ01000040.1:0-173354 GCA_004155055.1 Monosporascus sp. CRB-8-3
AAAAAAAAAAAAAAAAAAAAAAAAAAAAAAACTTTTAAATATGCAAACCTAATAGGGAAATTTAATTTTTTAAGTTATATTAATAAATTAAATATAACCTTTATAACATTAATTTAAGTAAAGTTTATTAGTAATCCGTTATTTACATAGTTGAAATATATTAAAAAATTACCGAAATATTTAATTAATATATTAAATATATTTCTTCGGTACCGAAAATTATAAAAAGAATTATTTATATTATAAATATAATAATTTAAAATTATTCGAAATAGTAGATATAAGTTTTATAACTAATTATAAGTGAATAAAGTTTACGATAAGTTATATATTTTTTATAATTAAAACGTTTATTTTATAAATTTCCAAGTTATAAAATATTATTATTAAATATATTACAAAAATAAATTACGTAAAAATAAAGATTTTTTAATCGAATTATAGCTTATACTTAAATATTTTATTTCTATTTTAAAGGATAATATAAATACGTTTAAATAAGTAAAAAAAATATAAATAATACGAAGAAAACGTTATATTCAAATTAAATATTATTACGTACGGTAGGAAATCCGCAAAGGAAATATTAATTTTTAATACGTAAAAATGTAAGAATACAGCCCCCTGTAGCTAAGAAGACTAGGCTAGGACAGGACCCTATATAAATCCTGATACGAAACTGTCTAATAACAGTTACTGATACGACTTACGGGGTTCGTGGCTTAGTAAAGCTAATAATTAGTCTGAATATCTGATAATTATATCAGCGACTTACTCGACGCCTAACGGGTTAAGGTTTAATTCCTTCGGGGGGCACATTTTCTAAAATAGATTAATTACCTGTTGCGGGGGTGTTATAGGATTGATTACCTTTGCCATATATTAAGTCATTTTAAAAATATATACGTACCAAAATATCTGAAAGGTTAGAGAGCCGAATAAATGGCTAAAGAAAGCCGAATAAATAAATTTAAAATCGCGCAAAATAACGCGTATAAGAAAGTTATACCACCAGAAAGTAAGGCGATAAAATTAAAAATAAAACGGTCGGAGGTTGTAGAGGTTACTGTAACGGCTATGCTGGTTAACCAACTGTTAAACCAAGTCGTACGGTTTATGTTAGCAATCGTACTACGGAATCTAAGCAATAAAGATAACTTAGTCACGTTTAATAATATCAAAGGTATCTTAGATAATTAAGTTATATTATAAATTAATATTATTTAAATTATAAAAATAACGAACGTATATATCTTTCCGTAACTTATTAACTTATTCGTAATAAGTTAATAAGTTAATTTACCGGTTTACTTTTCGTAATCTAATAATCCAGTTACGTAACCCGATTTCCTTTAATTATTTCCCGAAGCTAGGCCGGTTAAATTATAATACGATTTCCTCTTTCCCAAGATTTTTACCTTTAAAAATCTTTTTTTTCTTTATAAATCTATATTTTATTATATTAAGTTGTATTATTAAGAGTCGTTCGCGTAAAGAAAGTAACGTTATATTTTAATTAACTTAATTAATTTAAAAAGTTTTAAAGTAATACAGTATTCTTTTATTCTTTTAAAGAATTTAGTTATTAAATAATAACGAAAATTTCCCGTTTTAAAAAGTATATTCGTTATAGCTGCTTTTATAACGGTATTAATATTTTTGTAGCGAGAATTAATCGTTACGTTGTTAAGGCCCGTTATTTAAAAAAAAAGAAAAACTTACCGTAAAATAAGCTTTTACCGATTTTTTAGCCCGTTTTTCCCGTATACGTAAATAACGTTAATAGTATTAAACTTAGGGCGCGAAACTTATTAACCGCGCCTTAGAATTTTTAAATAATTAAAACGAGCTTAACCGTTAGGAATCGGATTCGGCGGTAGCCGTTTAAACTTTCGGTAAGGCTGATGTTATTAATTAAAATGCCGTTGATCGAGGGTTTTTTTTTTTTTAGATAACGTAAATTGGGACGCGTTTATTATTAGCTCCGCCGTTATTGGTGAAAATTCCTTAACAGGCGTTAGGCGTTAATGAGATTTTTTGCTAGTTTCCAGATGTTTTCGGAGTTTAAATAATTTTTTTTATTTAATTAAGTATTAGGTAAGTTTTTTTTTAAAGATTTTTTCTGTTTTATAGGTTGGTATATTTTATTTTATTTTTTTATCGTCTCTAGTATTAACCTTAATAATATCAGTTTTTAATTCGAGTAAGGAAATGTAAAAGATTAGATAGAGTTTAACCTTAGATAATAACTTTAATTAGTAATTTTATATAAGCCGATATATTTAAAATCGAGGTTTTAGTTTCAGCGTTTAGTTTTAATGTTTTTAGTGGTTAGATAGACTATTTCCTTTTTCGAGAAGGTTAGGTTTTTTAATTTTTTTTTGGTTTATAGTATTTATTTATCTATTCGCGTACGAATTGGAGTATTATTTTTATTTCCTAATATAATCGTTTAAATTGTTCTAAAGTAAGAATTACCTTGATATTAACTAATCCTTTTTTTCGTATTTCCCTATAGACTTTTAGGGTAAAATTAAAGTTGGCAGTTATTGGAGTTATTTTAATGCTGTTATAATAACTGGTGTTATAGGCTAGTTGTATAACTGGTAACTTCTCCGCCCAGTTGTTCTGTTCATAGTTAATATTTGTATATCTTTCGTATTAAGTTTTTCTAATATTTTTCTGGTATATAGGTTTTATTTATTTTTTGGTTTCCGGGTAAGCTGTCGTAATAAAACTGTATTTTTTAATGTACATTTAATGTAGACATTTTAATAATATTAAAATGTCGTTATTAAAAATATTTTTTTAATATCCGGTTAAAAATAGCTTATTATATTTTTACCTTAAGGTTCTTTAAGTTTAATTATTTATTAAAAGTATCCGCTTTATTATTTTCCGCTTTTTTATAATAAATAATAATATAATCGAATTTTAAAGGGTACTTTACGTAATTATTATTTAACTAATTTTCTAGTAGTTGTAAAATAAGAAACATATTTATAATTTATATATAGTTTTATTTAATATTTTTTTAAGATAATATTTAAACTTTGTAAAGGTTTTACGGCCTAATGGCTTAGTGGTCGCGAGCCTGGGTGTCTCTTTCAATTGCGACAGGCTTGGGTACCTTGTTTCGGTTGATTTTAAGAGACAGCTGGTTTAAATCCAGCTTGGGCTACCGTTTTTTTAGGTGACGCCAGCCTAGAAGGAGCTAGACCAATTGGGGCTTCGGTTCCGTTACCGTGTTGGCGACAATTAAGGGGTAGTTAGGGTTTAAAACTAGTTACGATTAGGGGCGTTAGGAATTAATTAATTAATCGGGTGTATTTTACCGTTAGTTGCCGTATTATATAATCCGTATTGCGTTTTTCCGGCCCTTGGTTAAAAAGGGATAGTTTTTAAGGGGTACTTCTCGGTCGTGTTTATGTAATTTTTTGTATACGTATTTAGTGAATGGATCAGTTTCCTGTATATAGTTAGCTAGATACCTTAATGGCACTTTACCTTGCGTAAAGGTTTTACTGATAATTAGGAATTTTTTAACGTAAATAAAATAATTTAATTTAACACCGTATAATTTATAAAAATAAATGTTAATAAGGTATAATATTTTTTAATTGTTTTGTTAATAAATTATTATTTTTAAAATAAAGTTTAAAATATCGGTTTTAAGTTTTATTAATTTATTTAAGTCGTACATTATTAGAACAGGTTCGTTAGTAAAGGCATTTTTGAACTGTTAAAAGGTTTCCTTTACTATTAAAGCCTATATAAACCGTCGATCTTTCTTTATAAGTTTTCTTAATAATATCGTAATTTTGCTAAAATATCGTATAAATCGTCGATAGTAATTAACAAATGCAAAAATGCTTATATTTCCGTAATATTAATAGGTATTTTTTAATTTTTTAAATGCAGTAATTTTTTTAAGGTTTATGTTAATATATCTTAGGATAATGATATATCCTAGATATTTAATTTCTTAAATATAAAAAAATATTTTTTTCTACGTTAATTAAAAGGTTAACGTCCTATAAAGCTTATAAAACCTTATAAACGTATTTTATATATATTTTTTATTTTCGAATAAATAAAGATATTAAGATATTTTCGGAATCTGTAATTAATTATTTATTAAAAAATTGCTAGTACGTTTATAAATCCGAAAAGTATATTAAAGTATTCAAATAATTTATATTTCGATTTAAATGTTTTTTTTTATTTCCTAATTTAAATCGAATCTAATTATATTTTTTTCGTAAATTTAAAGCCGTAAATTATTTAATATTTTACAGTCGATTTTTAATTTCGGGAATTAATAATAATAATATTTTATTTTTAACGGTAATATTATTAAATTATCAGTAATCGATAATAAATCGTAATTTTTTTTTTGGTAAAACGAAAAATATTAAATATCCTATTAATAATTTTAAACGTTATATATATCCTTTTCGTATTTTATCCTTTAAATAATCGCAAAAAAACATATATCTTTACTTTATTTTAATTATAAATAAAATAGAAAACGGTCGATTTACTCTTTTTAAGAATTATTTCGTAATTCTATTCGTTATATTATAATAATTTTATATTAAAAAATTTTCGAAATAGTTTTTCGTATTCCTAATATTATAATAATACTTTTTTTATTTATTTTAGTAATTTTTCGGGTTATATTTATAAATTGTTATTTATCTATCGAAATCGTATTTTCAAGTTCGTACTAACGTGCTGTATTTTTTTATTATACCTTTTATTTTCAATATATTTTATCTTTTTAAATAATAAAGTTTTTATTATGTCCTTATACGTGTATTTATTATTCTCTACGATCAAATATTAAAATCTCGAATTTTCTTTATTTTTCATTATGTTGAAAAACGAACGAAAACCCATTTAATTAATTTTTTAATTAATTAAAGGATTATATTAACGTATTTATCATTTTCTAAAGATTATATTGTATCCGTTTAATAAAATAATATCGAAACTAATAATTTACCTTTTCCTTTTAATAAAAGTTTTAAAATAATTAATTTCGTATTTAACTTATTTATTATCGTAAGTAAATTTCTAATTTTCGGTATTTTCGATTTTATAAAGATAACTTTTTTCCTTTTATAATAACTTTAATTAATTTATTATTTCCGGACTAATACAATTAACGGTTATTACCCTATAATTCATTATTACGGTATACCAGTTCTTTTTAATCCGTATTTGTATCGTAATAATATTGCCGTCCGTAATTCCGATTATCGTATTTAAAGCCTTTTTAAAATGTTATAATTTACTTTTTTTTCTTACATTTTCCTACGGCCCTATTTCAAAAAACGTTTTACTTTTAAAGTTTATAGTAAGTTTTCGATTTCTACCGTACGCTCCGCGTTTTATTATCGGAACTTCTCAATTTATTATTTTAAATAAATTACTTATTTTTAAAGTTACTTAATCCGTTATTACATTTTTTATCGTTTATAAATTTATTTTATAATTTTTTCGCTCAAGTGATAAAAGTTTTAATTATCTTTTCATCTAGTAACATTAATTACGAACTGTTATTTTTTTCTTATTAAGTATCGTATTTCTCCTCATTCTCTGGTTTTTACTAGCTTTTTTTAATAAAACTTTTAATTTTTTTTAAAATTACTTCTTTTTTTTAGGTTTATAATAAAGGCTAATTAAACGTTTAAATTAGTAATAACCTATTAACAGTACTTTTTTACCGTTCTTTTAATTAATTCTTTTTCCGTTTAATAATTGCATTATTCGAAATAGCAAAAGAGGTTTTTTTATAAGCATAACTCCTTATATAGTTAATTTTACAGTGCTACTTACTAATAGACCTTTTTTTTTCTTTGTAAATAACTCTAAATATCGATATCATTATTAATCGTTTTTATTAATTCCTTTTTATTTTTTGAAATCTAATTTTTCTTAGTATATTTAGGTTATGCGTTAATAAATTACTTCCTTCCACTTTTAATAAAACTGGTATTTAGATTTTTATAATAAACCGTATAGGTTTTCATATATTTTCCTATTTTTCCCTGGCAAAGATTTTCGTCCTATTTATAATAATCCTTTTATTATTTTCGCAATTTCCGTAAATCTTATTCCGATTATTAAGTTAATCCTTATTATCGGCTAATTGCTATTTATAATAATACCTTAACCATTTTAAATCCCCGTTAGATTTTTTCCGATAACTTATAATTATTTCGGGTTCGGATTATATTAATTAATTTCCCACTTTTTTCTTTTTCGTATTAACGTTATCCCTTAAAAACAGGGGTCTAATTATTTAATTAAAGCTTCCTAGGGGCCTTATACTAAAAGGCCTTATATCTTATCCTACCGTAGTTATAACATTCACATAAGATTTGTTCCTATTATTAAACCGCTCCAACCTTTATTAGGCCAGGTTAAGTCCCGTAAAAAGTAAAAGGCGTAATACGTTTATTTCCTTTATTAGATTTATTAAATTTAGACTACAAAACGTACTGGCCTTTTTTTTATCGCTTTTTACATTATTAATTGTTAATTTTTACCGTTTTAATGATATACTTATTTAAGATAATTAATCGTTCGAATTTAATAATTTCGTCTTTAACGTTATCCTTTAGGCCTTTATAAAACATATCGATTAAGGTATCGTTTTCGTTATTTATTTATTCTGTTTTTATTATTAGGCTCCGGAATTTTATTACGTATTTCAATACCGGTCTTTTTTATTACAGTTATAAGACTTTTTATACAGCTATACGCTCCTTATTAAGGTTATCGAAATTGGCTTTTAATTTTTCTTCGAAATCAACGTAATTAACGAAAAGCTTTTTAATAAATACCTTTATATCGCCCTTTACGTATTCCAGGTAATGTTTTATAATTAATTCAAACCAATCGAATACGTCCTCCGTAAAAAACGCCGCGACAGTAAAAATTTAATTTTCCGGATCGTTAAAAATTAAAAACCGAAAATATATTCGTACTCAAGTAAGGAAATATTGGATATTAATTTTCCCGTCGTAAAGTTAAAGCTTTTTAACCTTGATTTTCGAAATATTAAGATTTTTTTGGCCGATTCTTTAAGTCGTTAAACTTCGGCCTTTAATTTTTTAAATTTGTTCTAAACCTATTAGGTACCGGTTTTTTCGGTATTAAATGCTATTTTAATAATTTGGATAATTATTTAAAATTTAAGAATATTATTAAATAAACATTTATAACGTATAACGGCTAAATTAATTAACTAATTATTAAACCAAGTCGTACGGTTCATATTAACAGTCGTATTACGGGATTTTAATAATAAAAATAACTTAATTACGTTTGATAATATTAAAGGTATTTTAAGTAATTAAGTTATATTATAAACTAATATTATTTAAATTATAAAAATAACGAACGTATATATCGTTCCGTAACTTATTAATTTATTCGTAATAAGTTAATAAATTAACTTATTAACTTATCTTTCGTAATCTAGTAACCCGGTTTACTGGCTCACTTTCCGTGAACCAGTGATCCAATTACGTAACCCGACTCCCCCCAACCGTTTCTCGAGGCCAGGCCGGTTAGGTCGTAATAGTTACGTTTTAAGCCTTTTGTAATTTGCGTATTAGCGCTGCCTTTAGCTGTAATAAGGCTTTTTTTTTTAGTTTTAGCTAAATAGAGCTTAGCTAAAAACGTTACTGTTAAACTTAACCAGGTACGGGTAGTTACTATTAAATAAGAAATTCTGCATAAGAAATCCAGTCGTACGGAAAAGGTAACTTGGTGGCTTTAAGGACTAAAGCCTTTGGAGAAGGGAGTAATTGTAAAAATACAGCCCTTTATAGCTAGGCTAGGACAGGACCCTATATAAATCCTGATACGAGACTGTTTAATAACAGTCGCTGATACGACTTACGAGGTTCGTAGCTCAGTGGAGCTAATAATCGGTCTGAATATCTGATAAAAAAATAATGAAAATTTTGTCGACAGACTTACAAAATTACTTAATAAGGTAAATTTCGAACGGTTTATTATTAACTTAAGATTAAAATAGATATAAAAAAAGTTAAAAAATACTTAAGATTTAATTAAAGTAACTGGCAAAAATATAGTTCCGCTAAATTCCTTTTATACGAAAAAAGAGGTGTTTTCTTATTAAAATTTATGTTTCGTTATTAAAAATAACGATCGTAACATTTTTTTATAATTACCCGAAAGTATTTATTTACTTATTAATGTTGAAATTTTTACTTTTTATAAAATTAATTATTTATATATATTTAATACCTTTTACGGTAATTTTTACTTTAAAGTGTTAATATTTTATATATAATCTATAACTGATTAATATTCCTTAATTAACAGGAAAAAAACGTTTATTCGATAACCTTTTATAAAAAGAACTTAAAAAATAAGGATTTTAATTATTTATTAATTTTGCCGTTAAAAAAGAAAACCGATTTTTAAAATTATAAAACCTTTAATATAACAAGTTAGTATATATAAAGCGTTTTTCTATATTAACACCCAGCTTAATTTGAATTATTTCGAAAAAAGTAAGCCTTATATTTCGAAGCGGTTACGAAAAAAAAGGTAAAACGAAAAAGCCGGTTTTTTGATATAATAGTTAATTATATAGCCTTATTTTAAATAAAAATAACAAAATCGAAAATTTAAATTCTATACAGATTAAAGGTTTTAATAAATTTTCCTAAAATTTTAAATGTAATTTTAGAAATTACGTAAACAAGGTTACCTGACGCAAAAGGGCATATTAGCAATTGGTACTTTCAGGTGCCCGCGGCTGGTACATCTAGGCTACTGCTGCTACCTAGGACAGCCTTTATCCAGAAACCATCCTTTGTACAGCTAAACGTATATATAAAGGCGATCACCCCCAGACTTTTTCAGTCTTTCCTAGAACAACCATGCGCTTTTCGCCAGAATCCTGCATTTGATCACTGTGACTGCTGACATAAGAGAATAAAAAGAACTAGCTACTCCGCTACATAACTCAAAGATCAGCAGTTCCAACGCTTTATACGTTAAAATTCCTTGTCCGCACTTAAATAAGGTACGTCCCGGGGCCTATACCCTTCCATTACTCCCCCCTTTACAGGGGAGTCGTCCCGACTCTACATAACGTTATGCCTTTATCCTATAACCAGCTCTTTAGCGGCAGTTCGGCAATCTTTCGGCGATACGCGTTATCCGTCGGCTTAAACGCGTTAGACCCTTAAGGGCAAATGCGACCCTACTATTCCCACTGTACCGTCGATCAATCGCCGACCTTGGTTAGCTATAGTTAACAGGGGGCCCCTACTACCTTATCTATTTGCTAGTTGTACGGTAACCAATTGTCAGCTAGCAGGGGGTGCTAAACGCACCTTGTATACGGAAAGGCTCCCTTTGATCGGAGGATATATGTTCCGCTAATAGGCTATACTAAATTTGTACGCGTATAAAAATCACCCGTAACTAGCCGAATATAACAATATAATTAATATCCTTTATATTTAATAATTAAAAATTTTATTCTCTTAATATACGTTAATATTAATTAATTAATTATTATTAATACGGCATAAGTTATATATTAATAATTATTATTTATATGTTTTATTAATTATAATAATAGCGTTATTATTAACGTTTTACGTTATTAATAACGGACTTAAAATTTAAAACCGTTTTAAAGCCGAATTTTAATTAAAGCGTATGTTTTTAATATATAAAATTATATCGATTTTATTTTTAAACGCGTATTAATATTTTATTTTCCGAAAAAAGTTCATTATTCGAAAAAATCGATTATATGAATTAACGGATAAATACTTTCGAAATAACTATTAAAAATAAATAAGGTTATAATTAAAACTTTACTATATAAATATCTGGTAAATAAGATATTTTCCGAAAAAATAATAACGACTTTATAAAACAAATTTTAAAATTAATATTTTTAAAAATTAAAAAAAAGTTTTTTTAAGAAAAAACATACGAAATAATAGTTTAAATTAAGTAAATGCGGTAAAATATATAATACTAAGTTTTTAATTAATATTTAACGAAAATATTACGAAACGTTAAAATAAACGTTAAAATTAATAAGAAAGTAAAATAAATAAATCGTAAAATAATAAAAAATTCTAACTTGAAAATAATAATATAAAGTTTTAAAAGTAAAAATAACGATTATATAAGTTAATAATTTATATATAATATTAACATTTATTATAAGGATTTAAAGAATTATATTTTAAATAATAAAAACGTTTAAAGTAAATAATAATATAATTAATTATTAAAAACTAACGGTTAAGTTTTTAAATTATTAAATTATACTGTATTAATAATTTATATCGAAAAGTATTAAATTAACGTTTCCGATATTTTACGGAATATTTGCGGATCTCTTTAATTAAAATAATTTTAATTAAGAAAATAGTAAAAATATTAGTTTATAATTATAACCAAAATTGTTAAGGTATAAATCGAAACAAAATAATCGTAAAAGTTTTTATTTAAACTAAAATAATAATAAACGAAAACGGTAAAGGCTAAATATATATAAAAAACCGTTATAAAATATATTTAAGTTTTTTTCATAATTTTTTTAATGTTATTACGTATTTTTTACTAAATTTCCGATAAATTTCCGTTTTAACGATAAAATAATAATATACGTTTTAGGTCGAATTTTTGTAATTAATTTTTAAAAAAAGCAAAACGGGTTTTAACACATTTTTTAATTTTTAATCAACGTAATACGATAAACGTTACGTTTTACTTTTCAATAAATTCGTTTATTTTAAATTTAAAATTTATGATATATATTTTTAACTTTATTAATAGATTTTTAAATATAAAATAACTATTTAACCGACGAAATATATATAAAAAGTAACTTTATTCCGGTTACAGATATGAAAAGATAAACGTATTAATTTAAAGCTTTAATAGCTTAAAAACATTACGTTTATGTAAGCTGATTTATTCCGAGAATTTCGTATATAACTTGATATTTTTCGATTAATTTCGAAAAAAACGTTATTAAGAAAATAACTAAGGGATTAATAATTTAATTCGAAATAAAGATAATTAAATAATTATTACCTTAATAAATAGGTTCAGTTAATTCGTTATTAAAAATATTAATAGAACGGCTATTTATATAACTTTTATAATTTATAAATAAAACGTTAACTTATAAATAATAGAATGATTACGAAATAATATTATTATTATATAATACTTAAAATTAAATTATTTAAAAACCGAAATAATCGTTTAATTATAATTTCATATCAAAGGAATTTATTTAAAAAATTCTATAATAATCGAATGTTAAATATATAATAAGGCGAAAACTAACAGATAAATACGTTACGAACTTAAAAAAAGCTTTCCGATTATGTTAAAAAATTATTATTAATTTTTATAAATTTCGAAAAAAAAAAATCTAGAAAAATATAAATACGTTATATTCGTTATTAATAAGTATTTAGATTTTATATAGAACATTTATTTTAAACCCCGAAAGTAAAATATATTAATTATAACGTTCGAACATTTCTTAGTAATTTTAAAAAATTAAGATAAGGTTATTTTATAAATAATTAAATACGATAACAAATTTTAAAAAAAAAATTAATTTTAAAATATATTTTAATTACCTTTTTTCAATATTAACCTTAAGTTTTTAATATTATATACTTAAGTTTAAAATGGGAGTATAAAACGTTTAAAAAGTATAATTAAATAAAAAATAATTATTATACGGAATAATGTTAAATTACTTTTATTTTTAATTATATATATTTATATAACCGTACTTGTAAATCCGTATTAATTTAATAAAGTTTATACGAAATTTATTATATTTATTTAACGTATAAAAACGGTATTATAATACTTAATCGAAAGCTGTAATAAGTTTATTTACGAATATGCGATTATATAATTTACGTTAAAATAATTACCGTTATAATAAAAGTTTTAAAACTTAAATTTTAACATATAAATTAATTGTTTATTTAATTACCGATTTACGAATAGTTATAAGATTTACAATCTGTTAATTAATAATATTACTATTATTTAAAATATATAATTTAACGACAAAGTTGTTTTTAATAATAATAAAAATTTAAAAAACGATATTATTTATATTATAGAAAATAAATTATAAATTTTATTTTACTAAGTAAAAGTCCTTAAATAAGTTAACAGCTATTTAAGTAGTTATATTTAAAAGGAAAATAAAAATTTAAGCGGAATAATTTAAGTTCCGATTAAATAAAAAATGTTAAAATAAGAAAATATTAACGTAAAACACGCCCGAGATTAGAAAAAATGAGATTATTTATAAACAATTGATTATTTTTATGTAACCGTTATATTTAAATTATTTTCGTTCATTATATTTTTAATGGTATTAGTTTTTATTTTAATAAATATTACAACTATTACGTTAACGAAAAAAAAAAAAGTTTTTCTACGTTATTAAACTTATAATAAGGTGAAAAAACGAAAATATTTTGCGGATTATAAATATAATTTTTTGATATATTCCGCATTTAAAAAATATTATTGTAAATAAATAAATAAAAAACCGTATTTTATATAAAACAGTCAATTTATTTTATAGATACCAACGATATCTGGCCGGTAAATTACGAAAATATAAGAAAATTAATTATAGGAAATACGAATGATTTTAATTAAAAACGGTATTTTATTTTATTATGTAGAAAAATTTAAATTATTAAATCGGATATATAAACGTAATGTATTATTATGTTCGTAAGATTATAAAAAATTAAATATATACCCGTTAAGGAAAATATTTTATAAAATAGAAAAAACTTATTTATAAAGTTATGAAAAAAGACGATTTTAAAAAAATATTGAATTCATTTTTGATTAAATGAAATTAAGTTTTAAATATATATATATATATATAGAATTAATTATAAAAATATAATATACGCTTCGTAATATAAGATAATCAATAATTTAAAACCGTTTATAATAATATATACTTATGTATTTTAATTAAAAGTTTACTTAAAACGTTATTTAATATAATAATTATATTTAATTTAAAATTTTAATAATACAACGTTATTAACGCTTTCGTTAATATTAACTTACTTTACGAAATATATATAAAAATATTTTATGGTATTTTTAAATTAAAAATGTTTTTAATTAAAAAGGTTTCATATAATTTAAAACAAATTGCCGTTATTATAATAAAAAGATTTTACCGGAATATTTATGAAATATAGATGTAATCCCGTTTTTTATAAACCTTATTATTTTATTTAATAAAAGATTTTTTTTTATAAATAAAATCGTAATAATATATCGTAAGAAAAATTAAGATCTCGTAAGTTAATTAATTTAATAAATTTAAAAGCCGTAGATCTTTTAAAAAGTAAAGATTTATAGTAGTTTTTCGATATTAAAATAATTAAAAATAAAATTAAAAGAAAAATTTAAATGATTTCTTAAATACGTTAATAACGAACGTTAAATAAATACCGAATTTTAACATAATTTATATGAGTTTTGTTAATAAATATTAAAAAGAATCGGTTTTATTTTATACGTAATAATTAATATATAACCCGCTATATTTTTTTATTATATTTTAATTTACCTGATTTAATTTAAACCCTAATAAAGTATATTATAACGTTATTAATTAAGTTATATTATACGTAATCGGAATTAAAATATTAACGTTATAATTCGGAAACGAATATTAATTAAATACTGAAAATAACGTTTTTTGTTTCCGGATAATATAACCGATAGAAAAACTTTTTAAATTTACGTTATAAAGTTATTTACAAAAGTAATAAAATAACGGGCGAATAAGTAAAATATAGTAAACTTTTTATGATAGATATAAAATGATTATTTTTATATAAGTTATAAAAATGCTGTATTTAATTTTTAGTTAATTAACGAATTAATAGTTATTTTAAGTATTAAACCGTTAAATATATAATATAATAATTAATAGATTATACGGTTTATTAATACCGATATCGCCCTGTTATAAACGAACCTGCGGTATATAAATATATATAATTACTAATTACGAAAAACCGTAAAAAAGAACTTAATTAAAATGGATTATATTCTTACAAGTAATTTATGAGCGAATAAAGTAATTAAAGCACTGTTACGTATACTGTTTAAGTACTTTAAAAAACAGCTAGAATTAATAGATATTATAAAAGCTTTTAAACGGAGGAAAAATATATTGCGAATAATTTTAAAAAGGGAATAAATTAATTCAAAAAGTTTAATTACCGAAAAAACGTCGAATAAAAGGTTATAACGTTAAAAAGTAATAATATATAATAATTAACGTTATAAATACTTTAGGGTATTAAAAGTGTATATTAGCTAATAAAGGGTATTAAACGCACCTTATGTACGAAAAGGGTCCCTTTAATCGGAAGATATATTCCGTTAATAAGCTATATTAAATTTGTACGCGTATAAGAAGTACCCGTAACTAGCCGAATATAATAATATAACAAATATCCTTTATATTTAATACTAATCGCTAACTTTTATTAAGTGCGAATAGGTAGGTTTATTTGCCTTATAAACGCGACGAAGGTCTAACCGCCTTAATAACTAATATTAATATCTTTGGCATTTTTCAGCATTTTTCGAATTCGACCCTTAAACTCGGTTACGGCCGATTAGTCAGTGCATTTATAAAGCGTTAGAACAACGTAAGAGAATAAAAAGAACTAATTATTCCGTTATATAATTTAAAAGATTAACAGTTTTAACGCTTTATGCGTTAGAAGTCCTTGTCCGCACTTAAGTATGGTACGCCCCGGGGCTTATACTCTTACAGTTTTCTTCTTATTAAAAATTATTTAACTTTTAATTAATAATATATTAATTAATAACGTTCATAAAAATTTCATAAAAATTCGCAAATCTTATTTTTACGTTATTTAATATAAGTTATAAATAAGATATATTTTAATAAATTTATTATATTATTATTAATTTTAACTAACGTATTATATAAGTAAGTTAACTATATAAGTAAATCGGTTATTTTTCAGTATATCTTAATAATAAATTTAAATAAATTAATTATAATCCAATACATTAATTCTAATTAATTAAATTCTTTATTACTAGATGTTTTTATAATTTTCTTATAAATGCGCGTATTATATCCGGGCTTACCGTAAACGTTATATTTGTATTTCTTTATTTCAAATTTTTTATAATAAGTATTTTTTCTTTTTAAAAATTTATTTTTTAGTTTTTTAGCATTTATTAAAAACGTAATTCGTTTTACGAAAATAACCGTTTTTTTTCCGAAAAAAAGCAATTTCGTATAAAAGTATTAAATTACTTTTTATTAAAAAATTAACTAACTTAATTATTTTTATCGATAAACTACCTTGATAATTTTAAATTTTTCTTTATAAATAACGTTTTTATTAAATTGCTTTAATAATATTTCTAAAAAAATTCGTAAACAGAGAAACGGTGGAACTAATAAAAATAAATAGAAAAATAATTAGTATAAGTACAACTAAAAATTTTAATTCGGAAAAAGTACGATTAAAATGGAATAAAATAAATCCTGCTTTTACGAATCCGGGTTTAATATTATCGGTTATTATAGCAACTTTAAACGTATCGTAAAAGCCGGCAATAAAATTTTCCTTAATAATATAAATAATATAACGCTATATAAAACCTATAATATATAATATATAATAGTGTTTTAATACGGAAAAATAAGATATATTAAAAAGTTATAACCGATAAAAGAATTAGGTAAATATATAAATTATAATAATATTATTAATTTTATAATAATCTTCGAATTTAATCGAATAATAACTTTTATAACTATTGAAATATTTATTTCATCTTAACCTTAATTTATTTATTATTTTGCCGTTTTCGCTTATAGTAATCCTTTAGTTAGATAAAAGTAAGTTAATTTAAATTAATAAAAATATAGTTTTTCCTAATAAAAATAATAAATAAAAATAAAACTTAAGTTTAAAAATTAATAACTTATATTATTATAATTCTCCCTAGAGGAGACGTGACCGTAGAATAAAATTGAATAAATAAATAGATTGTAATATCGGTTGCTAAGTTTTACTAAGCCTTAACCTTCTTATAAGCGTTTTATTCCAAGGTGATTTTAGATTACCCTGTTATGCCCCTATCGACGACCATTCTTGACCGAATTCTGGACGGTTTTCGCAATCCGGAATAGCCGGATAAATTATCGTTCGTAATTTTCCTTATATCGAGCTAAAAGTTAAATTTCGAAGTTTTTAAGCCTTTTGCCGTTTATATCCAGTTTTTCCAATAGTTTTTTTATACGGTCGATATTTTTTATTATAAGGTTATTTAATTTTTAATTGTTTTTGTTTATATAAATCAAATCGTATCCGAAGATTAAAAGTAAAATCTGATCTTTTTGGGAAAAGTCGGTTAGATCGACGGAGGTGTCGATATTTTTAGTTCGTCCTAAAGTTTTATTAAGTTTAAAGATTTTAAAAAAAACGTTTTCCGTAAAAACTTTATAATTACGGAATATCGGTATTTTATAATAGGAATTGCCCGGTATATTTTAGCTGTTTTGATTAATAAGGATTCGAAAAATCGTAAAATCGATTAAAGTTAAAGGTGGCTGTCGTAGAACTGGCAAAAGGTTATAAAGTAGCTATTTTATACGGACTTAAGGTTTATTACGAAAAGCTTAATATTTCTTAAGTTATTATATTCCAGGAGATTCTCCTTGCCGAACCGTAAAACTAAAAGGCATAAGGTTTATTAAGGTCGAAATTTATCGGCATTACGTAACAATCGGTTTCGGAATAAGGTTTTTTGTAACAGAAACGTATAATTTATTATTACTGTAAAAACTATTAATAATTGCTATATTCGAAGATACTGGGTAAAGTATTTATCGTATTAATTATTAATGTAATTATTTTGTATCTTTAACTTAGTCTGGATAATACGGTTTAAACCTAACGACCTTATATATTATTATAATTTATTTCCGATTTTTTAATTAAACTTATTTAAATTCTTTATATTTTTAATAATAATAATAATAAAATCTATTATTATAAAAAGCTTTATTAAAAATCATATTTTATTAAAATTATAAATATCCTTCTTTATAATACCGTATTTCGTAATTATAACTCTAATAAATTAAAATTATTTATAAAATATTTTTACATTTTTACATAATACTTCTTAATAATTTATTTTTCGATTTAAACATTATTTAAACCTTTTTACCTTTTAATACAGTTAAACACCTAGTTAATCTCGATACGTATCGTAACATATTAACTAAGTAATAAATTCGCTATATTTTTAATATGCTAAAACCAGACAAGAAACGTTTACGCATCTTAATCAAAGATTCGTATAACAATAAACTTCTTTTTAATCAGTGTCAGTTTTCGCAAATTAGGAATAATATCGGCTCCGGATAATATACCGTAATATCTGTCTTTTAAAGTAGATACGGAGATATTATATATAAAATAAAGCTTTTTATAATTAAGTTTTAAATTTCATTTTTAACTTGAATAGTTACGTTTATCCTAGCATTTCTTATAAGACGTTTTATAAAGTTAATATTAAAGAATAAATTTTAAAAGTTAAAAAGTAAGAAAATTAAGAAAATTAGCTAACTTGCTTATATAGCTAACTTGCTTCTATAATACGTTACTTTTACTATTAAAAAAAGAATTATTTTTATTTTTATAATAAAATTGATATAATATATAAATTATAACTTTATATAATACCCTTTTTCGTTTTTATAATATATTTAAATTCTTTATTATACTCTTTATTAATATTAATTTAAAATTTATTCTTATTTATTTTATAATCTATATTTAATTTAACGGAGTATTTCTATAAATTCTATTAAAATATATCGTAAAATTCTAATTATTAAGTTATTTATATTCTTATTCTTATATCTAAAGTATTTATATAATAATTTTTATAATAATTCTTTTTAAAAACTTTAATATTAATAAAATTTCTATCTATTGAAATTTATACACGCCTTATTTTTACACCAAAATTTCCTAAAACTCACAATTTTTAATAAGGAATAACTCTGTTAAAACTTAATAAATTTAATATATATAAATTTAAAGCTTTTTAGTATAATGTTTAATATCTTTATTTTTCTCGATTTCTACTATTATCTTTTGCGGAATTATCATATACTATATAACGTATATTATCGGATTTCTATTATTTCATATAATTTATATAAGGCTTAGCACGTTTTAGTTAACTTTTCTAGTACCTTTACTTTATAGGCGGAGAATTTTACATATACGCGTTATTTTTATATTTTTAAACTTATATTAAGTAATTTTACTTTATAAAATATTTAAATAGAAACTTTTTAAAATTATTAAATATATATTTTGCTAGTAAATATCTCTTTACATATGTCAAGTTTTGGTCATTTTAGGCGTAAAAATAAGGCGTGTACAAATTTCAATGTATAGTAATTTTATATATTTAAGAATAATAGTTTTATAAAAAGCTACATTTAATTATTTTATTTTATTAAATCACGTACATAATATATTAAAATTATAATAAACTTATATACATATAATATAAAATTAGTTATAAAATTTAATAGAAATAATAAAAGATATTAATTATATTATTTTATTAGGCTAATTTTATATGTTTTTCGTACACGTATAGTTTTTATATAGGTCAGCAACGGAATATATATTTTCCGATTAAAAGGTAGCCTTTCCTTATTTGCTATGTCAGATAGCACCTGCCTAGTTAACAATTAGCTTAATAGAATACAACTGATGTCCCTTATATCTGACAGTTGCAGCCTATACGGCGTATATAAGCGGGCATCTGGAAGAGGCTAAGCCCTATGTCGGTACGACATGCCACTCTCGTTACGCCTTGCCCTCTAAGGAAAATAAGTGGCCCAGGGGAACAAATACCCCTAGGAGACGGGCCGCTCTCCATCTTGGCATGGTCAATGCGACACGACCCAACACGACTCGTACGAGCAACGATCAAGGTGGAGATCGAGGCACCTAGACATCCGCATATTGTTCCTAACTAGGCTGTCTCTGTGTGATACGTTGGCCAAACCACGGAATTACAGAGAAAATCCATGGTACGCTTATGGCATCTGCGTCGGCGGCATGCCGCATGCGGTCGCCCGTGGGGGCTGCCCGTTGGTCGGCGTCAATTGGTTGTAGCGTGTGACGGGAGGGGACGAAATTGCAAGATCGCATGTCTGGCTTATAAATCAGAAATGAAGCATGGATGGAATTTAATAAACATGAGGCTGACTATCCGCTCCTTCTCCTTCCACCCCTCCCTTATCCGTGACTCGCGAAAACGCTAGTAGCCTCTACCTCACGTACCGTAAAGCCTAACCCCTTCAAGTTCTGCTATCCCCTATTTCCATCGTTCAGTAAGCTCAACAACCATGGCCAAAATTGCTATCATCAACGGCAGTACCCGCAAACCCCAAGTGGGCAGCAGCGTCGCGAGCTGGGTCCACGACATCGTGAAGTCGGAGGCAACATCCGAGGCGCAAGTCGAGCCCCTCGCCATCAGCGACTTCAACCTGCCCGTGTTCGACGATCCCGTGATGCCGGCGACGGTCTCGGACGCGAACCCGCTGCAGCAGGAGCACTCGAAGAAATGGAGCGCGGCCATCGCCTCCTTCCAGGGATACGTCTTCGTCATCCCCGAGTACAACGGCGGCATAGCGGGCAGCACCAAGAACGCTGTCGACTACCTCTGCCACGAGCTGGCCGGCAAGCCCATCGCCATCATCAGCTACGGCATCCGCGGTGGTACGCGTGCCAACGAGCAGATGAGCTGGAGTCTCGAGAACGTCCTGAAGATGAAGGTCGTCGACCACAAGGTCACCCTGCCATTCGCTCCCGCCGATATCGGTGCCGCTGTGAGCGGTACTCTTGGCGAGCAGACTCAGAAGGAGTGGACTGATGCCGGCAAGAAGGATGAGATCCTTAAGGCCTTTGGTGAGGTCAAGGCTGGTCTGAACCAGCCGAAGGAGTAAGGCGGATCAGCGTTATCAACATGAACTGAAACCCACTCATATGAGCGGACGTCATTGGGCCGACAATGTGTGTGGAGTGAGTGTCTGGTCCCTGGAGCGCCTCAAAGAGTCGTGTGCCTACTTTCAATCCGCTTTCACACCTATCCGATGCGGCATGACCGTAACACGAGTAGATAGATCCGCCGTCCTTCACTGAGCACGAGATAGATGCAATTAGAGTCGAAAAACTCATGTCATCCACCGTACTGGGCCATCGAGAATCGCGTTCATGCTTCGAACAAGGCCCGTTCAGTATACCATAACCGTAACTGCAACGCTCATTCCCAGTAGTGATCGTTAGTGCCTTGTTCAAAGAACAGCACTATCCGGAGACTATTGAGATCCACGTAGTCCAAGACGATTCAGATCTACGATTGGAACACGGTTGACTATCCCCGCAATGCCAAATAGGATAAACGATTGAATGCGTAAACAGACTGACCTACTGGTAGACCCCCATGGCTGAGATTATGTTGTTACCTAGGCGTATCTTCAGACAAGATGTCATGGCACTTTAGAGCAATACTACCCGATGAGAACCGGAGAATGACATGTCAAATAATCTTCTCTTATCTCATGCAGCGCCCAACTTGGTCAGAGCACTCTGGGCAACCTCGACAGCATTCCAAACCCAGTACGAGTGCTGCATCTTGACCACATCGGTATTCTGGTTGGCTTCCGAAGCCTCCTTCCTCTGCAAATCCCGCACCGCCTGCGCCTCAGGATCCTTGAGGTGCAGGTGTTTCCTGGCCACCTGGGTCGCCGCCTGGATCTGCTCAACTCGTTCCTTGCGGGACGCCTCATATGCCCGTAATGCCAGGGGCAGCTGCTGGTAGCTTCGGATCGTCGAGAGAACAGTGGCGATGGCAGCGGCATCGTCGACAGCTTGGGCAACGCCTTGGCCGAGATACGGCCTTCTCGGGGTTAATATTCAGGTATACCGAGCCAGGATGACGGAGAACAGGTCACTCACAGCATCGCATGACATGCGTCTCCAAGCAGGATAGTCGAGCCTTTAAACCAGACCGGCGACGGAGGATGGACAAACATACGAAAGTTGGGCACCTCGGCCTGGGCCAGATTGAGTAGTTTGAGCAGCGTCGGGTTCCAACCCTGATAGTCAGCAACGACGTCCTGCTTGTCCACCACCGAGGTCCAGGACTCCACAGCGTGTGCTTGACCGTCATCGGGGTGGATGAGTACCACGTTGAGAAGCTGGTGGTTTCGCACGGGGTACGCGACTACGTGGCGAGAAGGTCCATCCCATCGTACCGCCCAGGGTCGTTGCACGAGCGCCAGAAGTTCCTCGTCCGACTCGAGCACGCTTCGGTCGAGTGTAAAGCGGTACGCCGCCTCGCCTGTCGGCTGCGCCCGTGAAGCTTCTGGAGGGCATACCTTGGGCTTGATCTTGGACTTCACTCCATCGGCGGCGATGATCAAGTCAAAGCCTTCAATGCGCTCCCCATCCGAGAGGACCACGGTGCTAGTCTCCACATCCATGTCCGCCACCGTAGCCCCGAAACGAATCTCGATTTTCTCTAGCTCTTGTGCCCGAGCCAGAAGCGCAAGTTGCAGGTCCCCGTGGTGGATGGCGTTTTGCTTGCCAACAGGATTTGCTGCAGTCTGTGTGACCAGTTCTCCCGTATCCCATTTAGCGAGCTCGATTCCCTCCAGGGCAACGCAAACAGAGCTGTTATCCTGTCGGAACACTCCCTCGGCTGGTTCACACTCGAATCAGGGACTTTTCGGCACGGGGTTGCTAGTGGATTTGGAAATATACGTACATTCGTACCATTTTCGAGTAGTCGGCGGCAGAGCAACTCCGGCTCCGACGTGAAGTAGCTGCTTGCTATTAGGACTGGCAAGATCTTAAGGGCAGAGAAAGAGAAACCTGCTTGAGAGGTAGCCTCTAGCACGAACACAGAGTGTCCCCGATTTGCCAGTGCGACGGCCGCTGAAAGTCCTCCGATGCCTTGAACCCGCGTGTCAGCGTCAGACGCTCACGCAGTGCATTGTACCGCTGCACGTACCGGCTCTGGCAACATATCAGTCCCAACTCATGTACCCCAAGACACCCTGAGTCTTCAATGCCCGGGAAATTGACTTCTCGTACCCTACAACAACAACTCGGAACTGTACGAAACTTGACTGTCCGTTGGTAGCCATCATCCAAATTCGCAGCTTCACCGAATCATTCAAACCTCTTGTGTATTGCAGATCTTGCGTAATGTAAAATATGGTTAGTTTGGGCTATACGACCAATAAAGGAAGGTAGTTGAGGTCATGTAAAGTTGTTGACTCTGGCAGTATTATATAGCGAGCACGTGATCGGGACGAGAGTCCATAGGTGGCTAATGTCTACTTAAGTAGGTAAGCTTACACGAAAGGAGGGTAAATATCAGTATCGAGATCCCGTGCCTTCTAACGCATTAGCCAAGGAGCTGGAGCATGGTATGATTCTCAGCTTGTCTAACCCAACTACCTCTTGCTGTTTTTCATATCATGCTCATTAGCTACGGCGATGCTGTAGCCCGCCACACTATCTTATTCCAGGGGCTTCGAGTAGTTCTCTCATTGCGCTTTGACTTGCACCCATGATCTGTTGTCACTTGCTTTCATGCTTCGCGCTTGAGTAGTGTTACCTGGAGTAGGGTTAGGTCAAACTGATTGTGATTGTAGAAGTGAAGGAAAATACGCCAAAGCTTACATCACCAGTTGCACAACAGAATCTGAAATATGAAGCAGAGTGCCATGGCTGCTAACGGCAAAAGGGATGGTTTTCGAGTGATCATTATTGGAGGGTCAGTCGCCGGGCTGACCCTCGCCCTAAGCCTTGAGCGCGCCGGGATCGACTACCTCGTACTTGAGGCTCGAGACCAAATCAGCCCTCAGGTGGGCGCTTCCATCGGCATCTTCGCCAATGGAGCGCGCATTCTCGATCAGCTAGGCATCTATGACAGCATCGAGCAGCATACTGACCCGCCCATCTGGCACGATATGCTTACGGGAGAGGGGACGCTGGTGCAGAAGGTTGACTCCCTCCGACTTATGCAGATACGGTACGCCAATTCCCGGACCCTCCCTTTGCATAACACGGCTCTCAGCTAAGCGCAGTCTGACGGTTTACAGCACGGGTTACCCAGTGGCATTTCTCGAAAGAAGGCAGGTCCTTCAGTTACTATACGACCACTTCCCAAACCGAAGCAAGATCCTCACCGGCAAGAGGGTCGTCGGTGTAGATCATCTCAACCGTGGCGTGCGAGTACATTGCGACGATGGCTCCGACTTCACGGGAGACATAGTCGCCGGCGCGGACGGCGTACATAGCCAAATCCGCCAAGCGATGTGGCAGCACGCCGAGTCGCACAACGCCCTAAAACATCTAAAGAGGGACAGGCAGGGTAATTGCATGCATCCGATAATATTAGACGTGCGAATTGTCGCCCGAGCGAAGATAGCTAATTGAATCGTTATGACATAGCCATGTTCGCCGAGTACAGGTGTCTATTCGGTATCTCTTCTGCGGTACCCGGTCTGGCGGAGAAGACGCAGTACCGCACTTTCAATAAGGACTGGTCCTTCTTGGTGGTCGTCGGAAAAGACTCCCAATGTTTCTGGTTCGTGTTCGAGAAGCTCGATAAAGTCTACCGGCCTCCCAACATGCCCAGCTACAACAAAGACACGGACCAGAAGGAGTTCGTGAAGCAGTTCATGGCACGCTATGTCGCACAGACGGTGACTTTTGCCGCACTGTGGCAGCGCAGGACGGCCGCGACGCTGACGGTGCTCGAGGAGGCGCAATATACCCACTGGACCTACGACCGGATCGTGTGCTTGGGCGATGCCATACACAAGATGACGCCCAACATGTGAGATACTTACCCAGTTACCCGGCTTTACACTCCTCTGAATCCCTGCATGATCGCTGACGGTGCAGTAACACAGTGGCCAGGGTGGTAACTGGGCTATCGAAAGCGCCGCCGCCCTGACAAACAAACTCAACAAACTGCTCAAGCGAACAAAAGGTCGACCAGTCGCTGACGACATCCGCGCGGCGCTGAAGAATTTCGAGCAGAGTCGACATGCTCGCACCAAAGAGGTCTGTGAGACGGCCGGCTTCGCGACGCGGCTTGAGGCCTTCGCCACCCTTGCGCACCGCTTAATGTCGATGTACGTTGTGCCGTACGCTGGCGACATGCTCGTCGATGTTCACTGCCGGGCCGTGGCAGGGGCACCCAAGCTGGATTTTCTCCCGCCGCCCGAGAAATCCCTGCGCGACGGTACGGTGTTTCAGGCAGCCCGGTTCGTTGAGCCGGGCGATAACCCCGCCTGGCGAGCGCTGCGCGCCCTTCCCTTGCTCGCCATTTGCCTCGTAAACTATCGGGTTCTGGGCAGCGCTGCTGCTGCAGTCGTCCCGCAAATAGACGGAGCAGCTGACCGACGGTCCGTGGCGGCGCTCATGACCGACTTAGCTGCTCTCCAGACCGTTGGCATGGTCGAAACCATGCGCAGGGGCAATAACTTCACTTTGGCCGCTTTATGGCCTGTGTTCGCGCTTGTCGGTCACTGGAAAGGCCTGCTGGGATACGCTGCCCCGGTCTATTTTTTCCTCCACTACGTGCAGTGCTCCCCAGACCGGTTCGCTGCCCCCGACAATCGTCTTGTACCGAGACACCATGCCAAAACCATCGTCGCCGCGGTCGCAGTTGGGTATATACTCCCAGCGGCGAGCTTGCTTTTTGCCGATAGGACACATGCTTGTGTCTTCGAACGCGTGTGGCAAGTATGTCCTCTCACCACAGCACTGGTGCACCGCGCCTTCGCATCCGCCATCCCCAACACGACCGCGACCGAGAGAGTTCAGAATCCTTGCGCCGACATGAGGCACCTGCGTCTAGCATATGCCGCTGGCGCTTTCATCAGCGGAGCCACATATTGTTACCTTGCCATCACGTCAAGGTGGTATACACACATCTTCTGGTCAGACGCATTGCAGCTATGGCAAGCATACCGTGTATTGGCGGTACCTGCAGAGGTGAGCCGAGGGCAGCTCATTCGGTATCACCATTTGATCACGTTCGGCAGTAGTCTGCTCTGGGAACTGCTCCATTTTCGGGATCTAGGGCGTGCAGGAAGACTGAACATGAGCTATTTAAAAGTCGCTGGGGTTTTGTTCGGTACTGTCATGCTGATGGGGCCCGGTGCTGCGATGGCTTTGGCGTGGGCTTGGAGAGAGGAGGTGTTGGCGCGGAAGACTCGTTGGGGTACTGAGGCGGAAAAGAGACGATGATGAGCCGAATTCTATATTCACATGGGCACGGTGGGTATATGAGTCGACAGCACGACAGAACCGCGCTAGACATGCATCGAACGTCATTGCGGAGGGTGTATTAGCATTGAGGAGCCTGAATTGTGTGATTGCCGACAGTGTTGTTAACGGTTGAGTAGGGTTACCTAGCTGTCAGATATTATGGTGACCAATCGGTCGATTATCGGAAAAATTCACCAAAGGAACGCTCAGTTATAGCACTGACCTGCTTCTAGTGGAAATTTATCTAAGAACTAGGGAACACACAATACAGTTATTATGTACATAACTTTTACGGGCAATTATAACACTAGAGAAGACTCGACCTTAAATACCTACTTACTGTGTTTATTTGGCCTAGTCTCAGCCCTATTCCACTATCTATAAGTGCAAGCAACATCTCGATACCGAATTAATGTGGTTCAGTTGATGTTCTGGCCGTTTTCAGTACACGGTATTGGATTGAGATAAAGCTAATCTTCCTCTTTATTTTGTGATTGATTAGTTATATATGAAGTTTTCAAGGGGCCTGGAAGACCGGATGATTCCGCTCTGTGTCCACTACATAAATGCCCGGGTCACATTTCAGCGCTACTATGCTGAGAAACATTGCTCACTGTTCTTGGCAGAATCCGGGCTAAGAACATCCGCAGAAGTACGCGGAATACCCAGAGCCTTTCCATCTCACAGTTCATCGTTGCCATATATGCGAACGTACTCGGCTAGCGCCCGAAGGGGCCAAAACAGCTTGTAGTTGGCGAAAGTCATGACCCTAACCCATCAAGTTAGCCTTCTTACGTCTTCCTCGATGGATCGACCGCGGTGGATCAGCAAATATAAATGAACATGTTATACGTACCCGTGCTCGATACCCCCCTCGGGCCCCTCTTGTAGCCATTGCCCTTTGGACTGCTGTCGAGACATGATGATTCGCAGTCCGCGCTTCACCGGCTCCTTATCGGGGTACCGGGCGTGCATCAATCCTAGACACACCCAAGCAGTCTGGACGACCTGAGATTTCTCGTGTTGTACATACTCGTCTTCCCGGAGGCTGAGATAGGACTCTCCCCATCCCCCATCCTCTTTCTGCTTAGATACGAGAAAGTCGCATCCGCGTCGACTTGATTCGCTATTGGAGTAAGTCTCTCCAGCAAGAGCCAGAGCCTCGAGGGCGAACATGCCACCGTAGGCGAAACATATTCCCCACTGCGCGTACCACCCCCCGGACGGCTTCTGGGAACCCTTGATCAAGTCGATTCCACGCCTTCTGGCGTCCTCGACGTCTCCAGCGCGGTATTTGGGATAGAACTTGGCAAAAGAGGCCAGAGCGGAGATGGCCTCGGCCGTGCACTCAACAAAGTCGAGCGTGACCATGCTCTTCCCGGCAAATTCGCCCATCTCCAGCCACGCGAGCTTGTGGGAGCCCTGTCTCTTGTCCCAGATACCGAAGCCGCCCGTATCGTTCTGTAGATTCAGTAGGCAGTCAACCGAGTCTTGCAGCCGGTCGGGCGGAATTATCTTCGACTTCGCTTCCGACGACGCATTCACGTCCAACCGATGCCCCTCTTGGAGATCGAGAATCGCCCGGAGCCCCTCTGCCGTGCACTCGCTGATCACGTACCCTTGCCAGCGGGTACTCCACGGCCACCCACCTCTTCGATGCTGACGGTAACACTTCTCTTGTTCCGAGACATTTTCGCGCAGTTGGTGGTCCTCCAGGAACGCGTGGGCCCTTAGAAGCGTAGGCTGGTGTTTGGACTGCTCAGCTGCGCCAGCTGCCGCCATGGCCTGCACCACGAGCGAGGTATCCCAAGCCTGCGTGCCGTCACTGACATTGCAGGTCATTCCGTCGGCCGTCATCCAGAAATGCCGCAATAAGGTCTCCCGGTGCGCCCTGACGCCCTCGCTGTCATCACCGCCGTCGTGGATCAGGCACGCAATGAGGTTGACCGCGTTGCTGATGACCGACAGCCCGATGTACTCGCTGTTCTTATCCTCGGCCTTGATCAGCTGCCAGGCGCGCTTTTCTGCGCTCTCGACGGTGGTGGCGCGCCGCATGAAGGGGATGTAAAGGACGACGGTAAGCCAATTCAGTAGCCTGACAAGCCACCATTTGGGGTGGACATTGTCCACCTCGGCGAGGGAGGTCCGGTGCGCGGCGAAATTGATGATCTCGTACGGTTGCTGCCTGTACAGCTCGGTCCGCAGTTGCTGCGTCGTCGCGTCGCCTGCGAAGGTCCATTTCTTGGACCAGACGTAGGACAGCGAGGCGAAATTGGTGCGGGTCTGGATATACCACTTGCTCGGGTGGGTAGGATCCGACTCTGATGACAGCCTGGTCACAGATCAAGACATCAGCCAATTGTTGTTTGTAAGGTGGTGATGGCAATATAGAAGGAAACGGGGAACACGTTGAGAAGGATGGCAATCACCAGAATTCAGGTAGGAATGGGTTGACACATTCCCATTCCATCACCCCAAGCACGCTCAGCCAGAACTTAGCGATTCCCGGTACGTGTGTCGCACCACCGTAACTGTGCAACAGGACGCGGGCCTTGACCAGGCGATCGTCGTCCGGACTTGCTCCCAGTAGGCGCAAAACGACGTAATTAAGGACCGTGCCGATGGCCGAGCTCTCGCCTTCGACATGCCAACCCCAGCCACCATCCTGAACGCGCTGGCGGGAAAACACGTAGCGTTTGATCTCAACAGCGTACGCCGGCGGGATCGGAGAGCCGGTCACATATAAGCTGATGACCGCGCACGGGAGGAGCATCAAGGGGCCTGCGCTTTCGCTTCCCCACGACCCCGACGGCAGCTGAAGTTGGCTGAGATACGACACGGCGGCGTGAGTAGCCTGTAAGGGCGTCTGCGCCTTAGGCAGGTCGGGCAGCCCCTGAGGGGGAGATGGTATCATTAGTACATTACTATGCGTCGAAGTTGTTTTTTATTTGCTTTTTTGCATATTCTTTGATTTCCTCCATCTCTAGAGAGAAGCATCACATTCCACTTACCGTGTCCAGGCCGAGGTAGTGCTTGTCATAGACTGTCTGATGCCATTTCTCCACCTCGTCATCGGATTCCAGATAGCGCCATGATTGACGCCCCTGATTGTCGAATAGCCTCCACCGCGAATAGTCTGTCTTCTCGTCACCATTCGCATCCCGAGGCAAATGGCCATTGGCCGAAAATGTTGCCCACTGCTTGACTCGGCTTTCCATGTCCTCTGACTGTACTGTTCCTGAGGTATTGTGTTTAGAGAAGAGACCCTAACGCAGCACGGTGACGCTTCCTCCATGCGATTCTATACCTCAAACAGCGACAGAAACCTCGGTGTGATAAGGTCACTAATTGAAATCATGCATAGCATAACTGAATATGCAGAATGAAGATCGATACATAGATCATAGAACCGGCAGTGCAGGCAATCGGGTCGCGCTGTCTGTGACTCGTTTCGTATTTCCAAAATCGGAAAATCGGCTCTTGAATACTTCTCGTTGATTGGTCAAGCAGACGTTCAGTTTCATTGGCTTAAATATTGAGATTTGCTATTTGTGCTATATCCCCCTTGCTATTCGTGCTGTGTTCCCACTCTTAACAGCTGCCTACAGCTGCCACAGATCTGCCACCTGTTAACTGCCGGCTGCAATTACAGTTGTAATTATAACTATAACACTTTTAATTATAATTATCACCTATAACCTTTTTTTAACAATTATAATAACTTAGTTATAATAATATTACATATAAGAAATTAATTAAAATTAAGTATATTTTCCTGTTTTTTAATAAAGAGGAGTTTAGGGATAGAACTAAAAACTGACAGCTATGCCAGGTGTGCATCAGCTGGAAGGTGGGGCATACAGCACGAATAGCAAGGGGGATACAGCACAAATAGCGAATCTCTAAATATTACCTCACAATTGACTTACCTGGACCCATTATTAGTAGTTCAATTAGCAGTTGCAATTAGGGGAGCGCGCCCCCTGTGTGTGTAAGTGAAATAGGCGGACAGCATGCAAATGAATCAGCTTATAACAAGTTACAGTTGATACGAACTCTGAAAGTCAACTTAACCAACTTGAATTTATTGACAGGTTTTGGACTCGTAAAGAACTTCGTTCAACCATTTATAACACGGTGCGGAACTCGGAAACAAGGCTCATCACTGTAAATCGTAGGAGACATCGTAAGCAAAACGGATGTGTGGAATTCTATATGGAATCATGAGACGATTCTGTCGGTAAATATTTGCATTTTGTGATGCAGCCAAGGAGATCTAAGTTATCGCAGCGACCCTACATTCTGCGGTGTCCAAATGCCATATATCACACGTCAGCGGGTCCATTCTGTTCATTGTGCCCATTTGGCACATTAACCCCTTGCAAGATCCGTGACCGCGCCAGCTTTCCGAGCTCCAGGATAGACGCACTCTTAGTCAATTCGAGGATGGTAACATGCGAGGCCAAGTTCTGAACCCACCAGCTCTGTAGCTCAATGGCAATAAGGGAATCAACGCCCAAGTCCGCCATCCCCTGATCCAATTCCAAGTCCGAGTTATCGCTGAAGATGAGTAGCGTCTTGAGACATCGCGCCACCTGACCCGCCAGGAACTGTGTCGCCCCGGCCTCGTCCTCTAGCAGAGAGCGGGTGGGATCGCGCAGGACGTCGGCCATGAAGCGTTGCAGTTCATCGTCACTGCCATCTATCTCCTTGTGCGTCGCTTCTCCGGACTGGTTCGTATTGGATCCGTCGACCTTGAGGTCAAGCCCGCGGGCGTCAGGTGGGTGTTGGCCCAGGCCGACGACGAATTGGGCGCGGTTGATGTAAGTTGATGTTGCAGTCGGAAGTGCAGGCGCCGGGGTGAGCGAGGCTCGGATGGCCAGTTGAAGGGAGCCCAGGAACTCTTTTTCTCTGATCAGCTGGGCGCCCGCGCGGCGGAGGTTCTTTAGGATGGCGGTGTTCTGGCTGACGAAGCCGATATCTTCCATGACGCCCAGGTCGACGACTGAGGCCGGCAGTCCCAGCTGTTGGCGGAACTGCACGAAAGCGTCTAAGAAAGTGCTGGCCGCCGCGTAGTTGGCCTGCTTGGGGTTGCCCTGAACGCCGTAAATGGAGCTGAGCAGGACGAAAAAGTCAAGCGGTTGATCTTTTAGGGCGTGATGTAGATTCCACGTTCCCTGCACCTTGGCCTCGGTGGCGCCTTGCCAGCTCTCCAGGGTCATGTCGAGCAGTGCTTCGTCCTGTATCATCAGAACTAGTTAGTGGATTCATTTCTCTACTTGTCATGTGAATCACTCACCTTCAGCACGAGGGCCAGGTGCAGTACACCCGCAATTGGTTTTGCTGCATTGGCAACCATAGCCTCGACCGTTGCTGCATCGGACACACTTCCGGTAACGATCTGTGCCTGGCACCCAAGGGCCTTCAACTCCTGTATTAGCAGGTTTTCGCTCTCGCCGCTGGGCGAAGCCGAACGTGACATAAAGATAAGCGACCCGGCGCCTCTTTCAGCGAGCCAGACAGCCGCGCATTTTCCCAGGCCACCTAATCCGCCGACCAGGACATAAGATCGATCGCGACGAAAGCGCACTTCATCAAAGGATGGCGTGTCAGGCAGCACTTGGTAATTCTCGGGAAATTCAATGTAGACGGCGCCAATCGGGCGATGGGTGCCCTGGAACTCCTGGAATGCTTGTTTGATGTCGGTGGGGTTGAAACGGGCGATGGGGTAAATCGGCTTAACCAGGCCGTCGGTATATAACTTGATGCTCACTTCCAGAAGCCTGTGATGTGAAATCGGGTTCCATGTGAGTCAAGTCCTTAGTCCTTATTAGGAGTGGGGATACGACTTACCGTCGAGCCATCGATGGCCTTTGAGTTATCAGAGCCGCGATATCGAAACCGTGGAACCCTCGGTTGCCGGCAAACATAGCCATGTCAAGCTTGCCGTGGGCAGCAGCATCTCTTCCCGAAAGCTCAATGAGGCTGCCGCCCTCGGCGACACAGTTCCAGCTGCTGTGCAGTAGCTCTCCCGCCAGAGAATTGACAACGACATCTACACCGCGGGACTGCGTGGCCTGCATGAGGCCGGAGACGAAGGACCTGGTGTCTTGTGAAGAGAAGATATTGCACTCAGGAATCCCTTGTTCTGTTACAAGGAAACGGGTCTCCTCCTCGGTTGCTGCGGTTGCGAATACCTAACGTATCGGACCTGCATTAGTAAAGTAAACTACGCACCAGCAGCTCAGCTCTCGAAAGCATGGCTTTGAATCTCTTACCTCTGCGCCTGTCATCTTTGCTACCTGTACGGCAGCAATGCCTATGGCATCAGCAGCCGAGTGGACCAGAACGGTGTCTCCGGCAGCTAGGGCGCCAAGCTCCAGCAGACCCCGGACCGCGGTAGCGTAGGTGGGTAGCGTTACAGCCTCCTCAAATGTCAAGCCGTCAGGAAATCTCACGCACGACTGAGCTGTGACCCGGACGTGCGTCGCCAGCGAGCCTGGGGCCCAACAGAGCACCGAGTCACCGACTCGGAAGCCGCGATTTTCCGCGTCGGCATGTAAGCGGAGGATTGTCCCTGCACACTCCAGTCCTAAGCCGCGGTTGCTACGAGAATTGCCTAGGGCGAGCTGAGCGTCCTATCGAGGTGAGATATATTAGCCAAAGGCGATGCCGAATATTCTGCTGAAAATGCCACCTAGGTATATATCTACTCACCTGATAACTGACCGAAGATGCACGAACGAGAACTTCTATCTCGGCTTCCGCCAACGGCACCTCCACAGACCGAGATATTCCTTGCCATTGGAGGCTAGATAGAAGACCGGGTTTCGCAATGTGAAGTCTTCGAACCATTTGATCCTCGGGGAAATACGGGAGCACCTGGTCGACAGGGCGTGTAATGAAGCGCGGCACATGGACCACACCATTCACCAAGGCATATTCGAAATCAACGAGGCTCCCATGCATTTGTTTTTGAAGCTTTGTGAATATCTGCACGACTGGGTTGAAGGAAGATGGGTTAGTGGCTGTGTCTAGGTCTAACTCCATGGTCGCAAAAGAGGCTCCGAGCTCCAGGCGAAGAGTGCGTGCAAAGCCAAGTACCATGGCATGGTGAGGATTCTTGGCCGAGATCTGGGCCGATGCCGTCAGCCAAAGAAGTTTATGGCCGTGAAGTTGCGTAATGAAGCAAATCAGTCCCCGCAGGTCTTTGTCCGTCAGATACTGGAAAAATGTTTGTGACGGCTCCTCAATATCGAGTAGCGATACAACATCTACGGGAGTGGCGGGGGGATCCCACAGAGAACAGAGTGTAACCTCGTAGCCTTCGGATTTGAAGCTGTGCATAAGCTCTTTCACATGGCCCGTCAGATAAGCAGGGTCAGGATTGTTAACGAGGAGACTCAATGTCTTTGGGGTGGTGGTCGACAAGCCATCGTCTTTCACGGCGCTAGCGGTGATGATGTTATCGAGCTGGAAAGGGGCATTTTGATCCATGATTGCCGTCACGTTCTCAAAGCCGGCTTCTTGTAAGATGCCCTCCCACTGATTAGCCTGAAGGTAAGGTTCATTGTAGCGCCCATCTGGCTCCCCAAACCACCAGCCTGGTAGTGTTCCCTAGATGAGAAGATCTCATTAACAAAGGACGAGTCAATTTGCTTACGGCAGAACCCAATATACTTACCATGATATAATTGACCCATTTCGCCTCTGGGTTGTGGCTCGTCAGCTTGGATCCGAGATGCGTCTGGTGAATCATACGCGTGTAGGTTGCCTACTCACCTGAGCAAAGTTCTAGCATAAAGAGACGCCCACCTGGCCGCAGGAGGGACCGACAGTGTCTCATCGTTTGCAAGAGGTCAGGAGTGGCGTGAAGAACCTAAAATTCAGTCAGCTTCCTTGTTCTTTCTTACTACGTAGGTGCGCGGTAAGAGCTCAATGACCTACATTCGCAGCCACGACAAGATCGTAGCTGTTAAGCTCCAGACCCTGGGAAGCTGGGTTCTCGCTGATATCTAGCACAGTGTACTCGATGCCCGGATACTGGCCGAATCGCTCTTTGGCCGCTTTGAAAAAGCCTGAAGAGATATCGGTGTAGGTATAGGTACTGAACAAGCAGCGTCCGGTGGCGGTATCGGTCAGAGCTGGCACGATGGTGGACGTAAAGCCTCCTGTGCCGGCTCCAATCTCGATGACACGTGGCGTCCTTTTCGTGTGGCCCAGCGTCTGGAAGAATTGCCGGTGGTCCAGCATGTTGAAGAAGTTGTAAACCTCCATCAGGAGGTTGTCTTTGAGTAGCACTGCAAGCGGCTCTGCTGCGCCCAGGAAGATTTTCTCGACGTCATCGAAGATCCGTGTGACCGCCAAGGCAATGTTACCCGCGGGTGTCTGGAGGGCCTCGGCTGTCAGCTGCTTGATAGTCGCTCTGCATTCTGAAGAGGTCATTGTGAAAAGCTGGTCCGTATCCCGCACAACTTTGCTGCCGTGGGACTGGATATTGCTAATGTAGTCCTCGTTCCACTGCTTGAATCGATTGAAGTGGTGCTGCGTACTTTCCCCGATAGACTTCAGTACACTTGTGGTTTCCAACACGCAAAGAATGTTCAGCCTCTCGACGAGCTCCAAGCAACCACTCAAGTCCACGGCCTGGTGCACCAGAGACCGCATGTCAACGAGGTCGATGTCGGGCCGCCACTCGAGAAGGCGTAGCTCCCGTAATGCATCATTACGAGTAGAACTGTCGACACTTTCTAAAAGACGAAAGTTGATCCCTTTGACTTGAAGCGCTAAAGACCCATCTTCGACCCAAATTTGTCCGTGAGCTCTTAAGGTGTCAGAGCCCGCAGAGACGGTTTGTGTGTAGCAGTGAAGGTTCTGGGAACTGCTACATCCGGTGCCGATGTACAACTCGTCAATGTGGACAGGGAGGATCAGCTTGCTCATCAGCCTCAGATGACCCTTTACAGAGCCGAAGATGCAGCACTGCAGCAGCTGATCCACAGTTGTCGGATGGAGAGCGCCGGAAGACAGCTCGGGTTCAGGCCGAAGAGCAGCTGATACACTGGCGTTATAGATGTTATATTGCAGGTCATGCAACCCCTGGAAGGCTTTTCCGTAATCTAGACCGGCTTCTTTGGCGGCCTTGTACCACTTGTCAACGGGTATTTTTCTAATGCCTTCTGTGGCGAATGAGGACAACATCGTTTCGTCCGGAAATGCTGCCATGACCTTTCCGGGGTGGACCTCCCCAACACAGTGTCTCGTCCACTTGTTTCCGCCATTATAAGACATGATGCTGAACTCGAACCAAGTGGAATCCAGATTGTCAGTCAGTCGTCGGGGCTGTAGTCGGGTAATGATTTCAGCTGACTGCCCGTTCTGCAGAGGCATGGCTGATCCGATGGACAGTGAACGGATGGTAAAACTCTCGGAGCCGGATACTTGCCGGATAGCTTCTCCAGCCATGGCTACGTATCCCGCTGCAGGGAAGACCACATCGTTGGCGACTATATGGTCCGAAAGCCACGGCACGTCTTTCAGGTTGAGTAGTTTTCGCCAGCTCGGCTCAAGATCGTTTCCACCGATGAGTCGCGCACCGAGAAGTTCATGCTCTGGAAATGAACGTGTGCGGAATTCGCGCGAGATGCGACTTTCGTTCCAGTAGGACGCGTCGTGAGTCCAAGGATAGGGCGGCAAGTTTCGCATGGCCACACCCCCCAAATTCATGCGGGCGAAGTTGGGGGTCAGACCCTGACAGTAAAGCTGGCCGGCAGCAGTAAGCACCGCTGATGTCGAATCGGCTCCTCTACTGAGACAACTGTTGTATACGACGCTCTTGGTCAGCTCCTTGCAGATCTGACGGAACGGTCCGGACAGCGCTGAGTGAGGACCCAGCTCGAGCGCCAGCCCGAACTCCTGCACGCTCGTCCCCAATGCACAAGTCACTGCGGACAGAAAGAGAACTGGGCGCTCCATGTTGGTTCTCCAATAGGCCGGCCCGAGCCGCGCGGCGTCCCTGATGGTCTGCCCGGTTACAGAAGAGAAGAACGGGATGGGAAGTGGGACAGGCGAGGGAGTGACGTCGGAGATCAATGCCTCGTACACGATTCCAACTGACTTCATGTGGTCTAGAAACAGTCAATTACCTCTAATATCATGGTTTCTTCGAACAAATACAGACTGAGGCACGCATTGAAATATAATAAGCCACTTACCAGAGTGATAAGCCCTGTCAACCTTAAGCAGTCGAGCTAGAGCTCCTGGTCGATGCTGCCGAACTCGAGCCAAAGTATCTTGTATGGCATCGAAGTCTCCGGAGATTGTTACGCTCGAATTGCTGTTCTCACAGGCGATGGTTGTTCCAATGCTTAGCAACCCCGCCACCTCGTCTCGACCGAGTCCGACGGCCGCCATGGCTCCAGGTCGACGCTGTTGAATGCTGGCGACGCCGCGATAGTAAGCCACCAGAATCGCTTCTCTCATACTCAGCGCGCCGGCAGCATATGCTGCAGCAATTTCGCCACTGGAATGGCCGACAACACCGTCCGGAGTGATATCCCAGGTCACCAGGAGATTGGCTAGCCCAATCTGCACAGCTGTACAAAGGGGCTGCGCGTGCTCCGCTGAGTGAATGGCACTCGCATTCAACAGGAGCTCTTCCATTCTCCAGGCAGGGGGGTGCAGAGCCTTGGACAGCCATCGGTCCATTTGCTCGATATCTTTCCTGAAGGATGGGAAGTCTCGGATCAGCTCGCGACCCATTCCAGGCCACTGGGCGCCCTGACCGGTAAAGATCCATAGGAGCCCTTTTGCCTTTGACTCGGAGCTTCGGACAGCTGGAGCTGGTTGGTACGACGTCCCGTCGGTCACGCAGAAAGACCTCACATTCTGATGATGTCTCTTTGTACCCAGCGTATACGCTAGATCCGTGACCCGGAAATCTCCAGACTCGATGAAACTTTGGTAGTTGGCCAGCATCTTCTTCAAAGAAGTCTCGCTGTGAGCGGAAAAGACGAGAAGCCGCTGAGGGGATGTGGATGTGGTTTCCAAGTCTCCGCTGCTGCCGTTGGTCCTGTGCATGGTGCAACCGCGTGTGCTAGCGATATCCGGGCTAGCAGCCTCGAGAATCACATGCGCATTGGCACCGCCAAGTCCAAATGAATCAACGCTTATTCTACGGCTTCGACCTTCCGGCCACGGCAAGGCTCGAGTTGGCACTCTCAGACCAGCCTCGGCGAAGGGTACTGTTGGTAACAGCGTCAGCACCCAGTATAGAAGGCACAATTGAAGTAGAGGAGCATGAGAAACCCACTTTTCGGATTGGGAGTTTGAAATTTGATGTTAGGGGGGATGATCGCTCGTTCGAGACTTAGGACAGCCTTGATGAGACTACTCAAACCCGCAGCTCCTTCCCCGTGGCCGATATTTGGCTTAACCTGGAGATAGAGAATTTGGATAAGTATGAAGCACAGAGACTTTGACGTCTTGTCTGGGGTTTTGAGTCAGATCTACTTACGCTACCGATGTAGGTCTCCTGAGAGTGCTGGCTTCCAAAGACTTGAACCACCGCGGCTACCTCCAGAGGGTCACCTGTCGCCGTGCCTGTGCCGTGGCACTCAACAACTGGAGTGTCGCCTGGGTTACTTATCCCTGCCTTGGCGTATGCGTACCGGATCAAGCTTGCCTGGGTCTCAGTGCTGGGATTTGTGAGGCCGACAGTCTTCCCATTAGCGTTGACGGCCGTACTACGAATGACGGCACGGATGGGGTTCCCGTCTCGGAGAGCATCGTCCAATCTCTTGACGTAGACCGCGTTGACGGCGTCGGCTCTTGCGTAGCCGTTGGCTTGTGCGTCGAACGTGTTGGACGAGCCCGAAGACGACAAGGCTCCCAGTCTATCAAGGGCCAAGAAGTATTCTGGCGAAAGGAGGAGATTTGACGCTCCCACCAAGGCCCCGGAGCAGTCCCCGCGGTGCAGAGCCTCGCAGGCCAGGTGCAGAGCTATCAGACTGGATGAGCAGCCTGCCTTGACAGTCATGCTGGGTCCGCGCAGGTCCAGCTCGTACGACACGCGGTTGGCGAGAGTGAAATCGTCCATGCCCGTGATGCCGTAGGCGTTCCCGTCCTGCGGGTCTCGGGCCTGCATCTGCAACCAGTCCTGGCCAAAGCTGCCCGCGTAGACGGCGACGTTACTTCCGCGCCAACCAACTTCACCGGCATTTTCGAGGGCCTCGTGCATTACTTCGAGCAGGAGTCGTTGCTGTGGGTCGACTCTCGCGACTTCAGCCTGCGACATGCTGAAGAAGGCGGCGTCGAAGAGGTCGACGGGCTCATCAAGGAAGTAGCCATGTTTCATCGACAGGCTACCCGCCACGCCAGACTGTTGGTGGAAGCCGTCGGCATTGAATCGTTCAGAGGGGATTGGTCGACGTGCATCCCTTTGGTTGATCAACAGGTCCCAGTAAGACTCTGCATCGTGACACCCCCCTGGTAACCTTAAGCCAATGCCGACAATGGCTATGGGGTTTGGTTTGGGGTTCTCTGGTGCTATCATGGTGTTGGTGATGAGAACAGGTAGAGACAGAGTCTGTCTCTTGAAGTGACCGGATCCGATCCACCACCGAGTGTGGACTACTGGAGTACGATAGTATGTGCTTTAAGAAGGCTTGAGAAGAGACTAAGACGAATGTCGGGTTTAAGACTCAGCGGCGGGATAACAGGAAAGTTTCTCGTAAGCCTCTCGTACACCACCCGCTGTGGTGATAGGAGTCGTCTAAACCCTTGTGTCCATCAGACAGATAGTGCTGCTGACTTCTCTCGCAGTGATATCGCAAAGAAAGGGCAGTACGGCTAGACAGCTTCATAGGTAAAGACCGGCACTGCCTGCAGCCGTCTTACATCGCGTAGATATCGGCTTACAAGGGATAGGTATCGTCCCACACCAGATGGTGTCTCCCTCTGAGCCGTGGTTGGTCTAGGTCATCAGAGACTTTTGTGGAGCCGACAAGCTGTAAACCCTGGCAACACCGTTTCGTCTTACCCGGTTTCCTCTTGTTTTCGCGATTCCGAGTACGCAGTCACGTCTCCGAACCGATTCAATTGCAGCACGAAAGCAGAGTCACATTCCTGCTTACGTTCACATGCTTACTTTTCATGTGAATGTAGGTGGACTTTAGTCTGATGACCTAATAAGTCTTTCGCAGCAAGCAACATTGTGCCTGGTAATTAGTGATAGTCAGTTAAATATGATTAGGACAGCAACTGCCACGTCCAGACAAATTTACGGAATACTAGGACGTGAAGGCTATTAGGCCGGTCGGAACATATCGACACTTAGCCAAGTTCTAGAAACCTACCGAGTCTATTAAGTCTATCTAGTCAGTTATCGCCAGAATTGATATTCCCAGCCCGAGTCAAGTGCCCCCATGGATGCCGTTGCCTGAGGCAAATATCGATTCTTACCAGTAGTTTGATTTGTTTTGATACCGTCATTATGGCTGCTCAGCAGATACTCCTCTTCGGTGATCAGGCAGATGCCCCAATTCCCATGATCCGTCGACTCACAGAGCCATCCCGCCAATCCAAGAATCTCGAGTCCTTCCTGCAGAGCGCTATCGACAATGTTCAACTAGAAGTCGCCAAACTCACTCCTGCCGAGCAGGACACCCTAGGCTCGTTCCATTCGGTGCAAGATTTGACAGCTGCTCTAGAGAACGAAACCGATCGCCATGGCATCGCGCAGATGGTGCTAATTTTCATCGCAAGGATCGGCGACCTCATCCTGCAAGTCACTTTCAAAGTATAACATACGGACTCGTACATGCGCTAACATCCGGACTTCTAGGCATGCAGAGAATAACCCAGCCCTGCTGAGCAGTTCGACGCCTCTTCTTTCGCTGGGAATCTGCGGCGGACTGCTTCCCGCCGCCGCCGCTGCCGTGGCCACCAACGTGGGTGAACTGATCGAGGTGGGCAGTTACCTCGCCGGCATAAACTGCCGTGTAGCTGCTAGCATATCGAGACGCTCGATTCAGATCGAAGACGGCACCGGCAGCTGGGCATTCTCGGTTCTTGGGAAGGTTGTCAGCGAGCTTCCTAAGCTCTTGGCACAGTTCCACGGGGAACATGTAAGTTTTTGTGCAACTTGATATTCTCTCAATTTTCTTGAGAATCTTCGACTAAGACCGTGACAACCATGGCAGTCCATGCCGCGCCATCGGCAAGCGTATGTTGCAATCAGCACGCCAACTTGGGCCACCGTTTTCGGGCCGCCTTCCGTCTTGAGGACACTGATCCAGACGTCCACCACATTACGCAACAGCGAGATCACCATTCTACCGGCGTTCGGGGCTGTTCACGCAAATCATTTACCATCCCCGGAACTTGACGAGCTCGTGCCGGAGAGCCCTCTGTTCAATAAGTCGATCAAGCCGGGCTACAAGCTCGTCTCGGGAAGTACGTATGCGCCCTTTACGGCATCTTCCCTGAGAGACTTGTTACCACAGATCATGCTTGAAATCTTCCAAAACGGCACCAATCCGGCTCAGTTGTTCGACCTGGGTGGCTCATACCTGCAGAAGGGGAAAGAGATTTCTCTCTTTATGTTGGGGGCCACAAGCTACCTCGTACTGCTGCGGCGGTCTCTACACACCCAAGGGTTCAATGTAGCCCTCAAGACAAATGCTCCTCGCTTGCAAAACACGGAGCTTCGCGGAGGCTCGGGGTCGGTGGCAATTATTGGCATGTCGGGTCAGTTCCCGGGAGCGGCCACCGTGGATGAGATGTGGCAAATACTCATGCGAAGAGAAGAGCTCCATCGAAAGGTTTGTTGAGTCCATGTACACCTACTCAAGTACTCAATGATTTTTGATAAGATACTAAGGCATTATGTTTTTCAGATTCCCGCTGAACGCTTCGACGCAGACGATTACCTGGACGAATCAGGCCGTGGCCCCAATGCAATCACCTCTGCCTACGGCTGTTTCTTGGATCGCCCCGGGCTTTTCGACCATAAAATGTTTAACGTCTCGCCGCGAGAGGCTATGCAGATGGACCCTGGCCAGCGGCTGCTAATGCACGCTGTCTACGAAGCTCTAGAGGATGCCGGTGTCTGCAACAACGGCAGCGTCGCCACGGACAGCAGGCGAATCGGTACATATATTGGTGACGGGAGTGACGACTGGAGGGAGCTTCAGCAGCAACATGGCGTAGATAAGTATATCCTGCAGGGGACCCAACGATCCTTTACGCCAGGTCGCCTGAACCACCACTTCAAGTGGGAGGGGGCCACTTTCTGCGTCGACTCCGCCTGTGGCTCGACAGCCTCTGCCGTGGGTCTTGCATACAGAGCGTTGGTGAGCCGCGACTGCGATGTGGCTATTGCCGGTGGATCCAATATCATCGCCACTCCCTTCTGGCAGTCCGCGTTGAGTAAAGGTGGCTTCCTATCAACGACCGGAGGCTGCAAGACGTTCCGAGTAGACGCGGACGGGTACTGCCGCGGGGAGGCAGTCGGGGTAATTGTTCTCAAACGACTGGAAGATGCTATACAGGATAATGACAACATCGTCTCGGTGGTCCGCAGCTACGCCCGGAATCACTCAGCCGAGACGGTGTCCATCACTCGACCTCACGTCGCGACACAGGAACGCGTTTATCGGAGTGCCCTCCACAAGGCTGGTCTGGAGCCTAACGATATCAGCTACGTCGAAATGCATGGTACGGGGACCACTGCCGGAGACTCGGCGGAATTGGAGTCCGTCGTTAATGTTCTCGCCCACAGAAGAGTGCGAGACGGGCCGCTGATGGTAGGAGCCATCAAAGCCAATCTGGGTCATTCTGGGGCAGCGTCGGGCATCTCCTCTATCATTAAAGCCGCCATAATGTTTCGAAAGGGCGTCATTCCGCCACAGGTGGGGATACCACACAAGTTGGGGGACTTCGCCTGTCTCAAGCAGGGCTCCATTCTGATACCTGGCGACCCAATCCCCTACACTCGTCAGAGCGTCGGCAGTAAGAGGACGATGATCGTGAATAACTTTGATGCCGCTGTATGTACTTGCCCTCAACGAAGTATGAGCCGAGCTGACGTGTTTGTTACTTTAGGGAGGAAACAGCTGCTTTGTGTTAGAAGAGCCCCCATTGCCTCCTGTCAAAGCATCAGACCCCCGATCACATCATGTCGTCACCGTCTCGGCACATTGTCCCCCGTCATTCGAGCAGAATAAACGCCGTCTATTAAACTTTCTGACTAAATACCCCCTAACCAGTGTCGCGGACTTGGCTTACACTACCACGGCTCGGCGGATGCATCATTCGCTACGGTCCGCCTACTCTGGCGGGAGCATTGGAGACATTATCAACGGATTGCAGCGAGATCTCACACGTAATGTTGGAAGGCAAGACCAGAATACCGTTAGCAAGTCTCCTCGAGTCGCATTTCTATTCACTGGGCAAGGCGCTCATTACGCCGGAATGGGAGCAGACCTGTTTAAGTCATCGTCACTGTTCCGTTCCACCATAATGAGCTTACAGCGCGCCAGTACAGCGCATGGGCTCCCCTCATTCGCGCAACTTATTTCCAGTCCAGACACGGGCATCAAGGAAGCTACCATAGTCCAGATACACTTGGCTCTGATCGCTCTGGAGATGGCCCTCGTGGACCTCTGGAAAACCTGGGGTGTCACTCCAGACCTCGTCATCGGCCACAGTATTGGTGAATACGCTGCCTTGTACGCTGCAGGAGTGCTTTCGGCCACCGATGTTATGTACCTCGTAGGTATACGGGCCAGACGGGTTCAGAACAGCTGCAGGGAAGGGACACATGGCATGCTGTCAATCTCGACCACCACCGACGACCTGACGTCGATTCTAAGCGACGAGAATCTGGACCTTGCATCGTGCTGTGAAGTGGCCTGTCATAATTGCCCTGGCATGGTTGTGCTCAGTGGCGAGACTCCGGAATTATTGCGCATCGAGGCCTCGCTGAAGGCACGCAAGGTTAAATGTAGAATGCTGGATGTCCCTTACGCCATGCACTCGCAACAGATGAAGAGCGTGCTTCCGGGACTCGGCGAGGCCGCGCACAGTGTGCTATTCAACGCCCCCAATCCCAACATCATAGTCGTCTCGACTCTCATGGGCACAGAGCACGTCGCCTTTGATAGTGACTACCTGGTCAGACACACCAGAGAACCCGTCAAGTTCCAACAGGCTATTTCGCACTGCTTAGAACGAGGTTTGGTCGACGAGGAGACGCTTTGGTTGGAGATGGGGCCCAACCCAGTGTGTCTCGGGCTGGTTCGATCCAATAGCAGCCGCGTCACATCTTCTCGTGCGCTGCACAGCCTTAAAGACGGCGATAATGATTGGAAATCAGTAACGGCAACCTTAGCGGCTTGCTACAATGCCGGCAAGGCGGTTCGTTGGCGAGCGTACCACCAGGACTTCGCGACAAATCTCTCACTCATCAATCTGCCCAGGTATGCCTTTGACAGCCGGGACTTCTGGATGCCGTACACGGCAGCAGCGTCTCCCGTACTCAAGGACAGAGACACGCAGCAGCCCCTTTCAGCGTGTCTACACCACCTCATACAGCAAGAGGACAATGGTACGGAGCAGTCGGCTACTTTCAAAGCCTTGGTATCCCAGCCTTCTCCGCTTGGGATAATTCAGGGCCATAAGCTCTCGGGCATCACCGTACGCCCGGCTGGTGTGTTCAGCGAAATGGCACTAACAGCGGCACGATACCTCCTGACCGGAGGTTCCTGGAGTGCACCCTTTCCGCCGCTCTCAGTTCTTGACACCCAGATCGATCACCCCATTATGCCCGAGCCTAATAACACGAGTCAAGCCATTCAAGTGACTATCAACAGGTCCAAGCAGTCGGACGACTTTGCTGTCTCAATATCCGATCACGCCAAGCCGTCCGTAATTATTTCAAAATGCGTCGTTCGCCTCAGAAATGAGCACGCTTTTGAGATCGAGCGACGTCGCCTGCTCGGCATGGTTCAGCCTAAGGTTTTCAAGCTGCAGAAGGCTGCTGCGGGCGGACTCGCCAACAGATTCCAAGGAAAGCTATTCTATCGCCTCTTCGCTAATCTCATGGACTACGCTGGCCAGTACGAGGGCGTCCAGGAAGCAATTGTCAGCAGTAACTTCACCGAAGCTCTTGCTTCCGTCCGGCTTCCCCGGCCTCATGATGGTGTCAACACTGATACAGCTTGCACGCTCTCGCCGTACTGGATCGATGCCCTCACCCATTTGGCCGGCTTCTTGTTCAACGGTAACCCAATGAGCCCGGGAGACGACGTCTATATCGGGACACATATGGAACGCATGGAGATTGTCGCCAAAGACTTCTCTCCCCACGTCACCTACCAGAGTTACGCTTATATCGAACACCCTGAACAGTCGGATGTCTACCGCGGCCACGTCTACATTCTCGACGGCGACTCTCTTGTTGGATTTCTGGAGGGTGCTCGCTTCCGCAAGATGCCGCGCAACACGCTTCACCGAATCTTAGGCAAAGCCGAGCCACCGAAACAGACCAAGGATATGTCATCAAACCCGGTAACGAATGGCGCAGTCGCGATGACTAACGGTACAAGTGGAGTCAACGGCCATACCGCGTTGCTGCCAGCGCCATCGGATAACGGCGTCAGTGGTGGTCGCAGCAAGTCTCTCTACTCTGTCCTAATTAATCAGCTTATTGAGGAAACCGGTATGGAAAGAGAGGAACTGACTCCTTCGGTCTACTTTACCGAGATCGGTGTCGACTCGCTGATGAGCATTTCCATTCTGGCCGCACTCAAGGCCGAGACAGGCATTGAGCTTAACGCATCCTTCCTCATGGATAACCCGACGCTCGAAGATGCTCAACGCGAACTGCGACTACTGGACGGACACAATAAGGACCCCGTATCAGAGATGCCAAGTCCCAGTCCGGCAGTGAACGGTAACGGCGCTGCCACTCCTGGTTTACCAGAGTGCAACGTGGTTCTCATGCAAGGTCCTCCTGTCTCTTCCACATCCCGTCCCTCTCTGTTTCTGATTGCCGACGGCGCCGGCTCCGCTGCGGCCTATATCCATCTACCCAAGATCGATAGCGACCTCTCGGTCTACGCAGTCGAGTCTCCATGGATCAACGATCCCGAGAACTTCACCTGCAGCTTCGAACAAGCCGCAAGGCAGTATTTGGCTGCTATCCGCGCAAAGCAGCCGCATGGGCCTTACATGCTAGGAGGCTGGTCGGCCGGTGGAGTCTTTGCCTATGAAGTAGCCAGGCTTTTGCTTGAAGCCGGAGACGAAGTAATGGGCCTAGTTATCATTGACATCACCGGCCCTCGCGCCGAGGACTGCAGCAGGGTAACACCGCCGACGATGGAAATTATCGACAGAATCGGCATGCTAACTGGCATCGAGCGGAACGTTGATGACACCGGGCCCCAGTCGCGGCGGCTAAAGCAGCATATGCTGAGCACCGTGACGTGTTTCAGCAGGATGGATCCGACGCCGATGGCACCTGGCCGTCGGCCGGCCCGTACATTTATTATTTGGGCCAAAGAGGATATTCTTCCAAAGAGCGCCCAGGATACCTTGCCTTCCGGTCTTGACGCCTGGTTTTACCCATCGTCACACGCCGATCCTAGTCCGAGCGGCTGGGATGCGCTTGTCGGAGAGAAGTTGGATATCTTTCAAGTGGAGGGAGACCATTTTTCTATCATGACAGCTCCCAAGGCACGTTTCTCTACCTTGATCTTGTCGATTGACATTACTAACTAGCTTATAGGTGACACAGCTTGGGCAGATAGTGCGGCAAGCTGTTCAGGAGTGTCATAACATGTTTTAGAAGTGTCAACTGGACGTAGGTCCCCTCGATAATTGCAGTTATGATCTCTATCTTGGGATGAGTGTAAATCAACTATGGGTTGGTATGATGTCACGGTTGGGCTGATCGCGAGGAAAAGCTGCATAGAGTGCGAAAAGCGTAAATTGTCATGGATAGTCTGTACTCTAGAGAGCAGTAGCTAGAAAGCTCTATATATAGTGTGGGGGTTCCGGAACAACGTTGCTGCGGGGTGCCTACAGTTCCCAGGGGCTTGATGACTAAGCAAGTGACACCTATTCTACGATATATGAACTTATGAGTGGACATTGTTGCGTAGAATTAGCCAGATGCGAATATTTCCTTGCGGGTCCCGTTCCTGGACCTGGTGCAGTCGAAACCGAGAATTGTCTGGGTCATAACAACTGAATGCTGTAATGATACCACATATAAGCTTTTTCATGTTCTTCAGAGATAGACGTGATCCTCTGCTAGCCATTCAGAACTGTATTGCCAAAGAAATCAGTATTACGCACGAGTCGCCATTTCTAAGTCACATGCACCTGCGACCCCTATTGTCTGACAGTCCACCCCAGAAGGACCTCATTGGCCACCGAGGCACTAGTAACAACGCATACGGCAACTGGAATCGAGGTATGAGTATTGCTCTGTTCGTACTTCCATTGCCAAATAGGTCCATCGGCGGACCTTTTGGTAGGCGCCTCCGCCCAATCCAGTGTTTCTTTCTAGGATCCTTGACGAGAATTTCGATTTGCACCTATGTACCTAATAGACTGTGACATCCATATAAGAGCCTCTGGGATGTTCAAGTTTAGGTGGCGCATATAGTAAGATAAAGTTTTCATCACCCATTACAAGAGCCTTTGAGGCCTAGAACTGGAAGCACTCACGATGGCGGTCCAAGGGAAGAAGCATGTAGCGGGCAAGGAAGCCTCACCGCATAATTTGGTTCGAGGGCTCTGGCAGTTGCTACGGCTGCATACCATGGAAGGTCTGTCAACAGCCAGCATTGGATGTGCGTACTAGTTCCCCAAAGAGCACCGACCTCGTGACCAAGCTTAGATACACTTACTCATCCTTCCTTCAGGGCTTGCGCTGTTCTTCTATGCGATCCAGCAGCAAGTATCCTGGGACGCCCTACGGGGTACGTTCTTAGGCATCTTCGCGAGCTATGGCGCTACGCACGGCGTCTTCTGCATGTGGAAGTACGTTCCCTCCACCTTCTTCCAACCCTTCTCGGCCAAGCCGTTGCAAGTCCCCGCTCACTAACCTACCTGGCGTCATGCAGCGACATCTGCGACAGAGACTTCGATGGGCAGGTTTCACGGACGAGGAAGCGCCCTCTTCCTTCGGGAATGGTTACCCTCCTCGAGGCGATCATAGCCTTTATCGTAGGCCTCTTGACCACGGTAGCAGTCACGTACACCATGCTCGGCGAGCGCGTCACGTGGACCATGGTCCCCATCTGGAGCCTGTCCTTCCTCTATCCACTGTGTAAGCGAGCGATCTGGGCTCCTCAAGCTATTCTGGGTCTGACCATGGCGTCGTGTGTGCTACCGCCGTGGGTCGCTCTCGGAAACGACTACGATAGGAGCATCGCCCTGCCCGCCTCGCTGTTCGGGGCGATCTTCTCCTGGCTCGTGTATCTGGACCTCATTTACGCGTCTCAGGTGAGTTAAACTTCCCTGCTGTCGTGCTGCTCTGCTGGAGCTAGGCGGGAGTGTCTAACGTCTCCGCATGCATGTAGGACCGGTTTGATGACGAAAAAGCTGGCGTCAAATCCCTGGCAGTCTTTCTGGGGGATAATATAAAAGCGGGCCTGACAGTTCTCGGGGTTGCCCAAATCGCGTTTTTCGCCCGGGCGGCGACTGATGCGTCTGCCGGTGGCTGCTTATGGATTCTCGGCATCTTGGCCTGGACCATGTCAGTCCCCTGGAGTATTCTGTCGCTGGATCCGCGAGACCGCAAGTCTGGAGGACGCATCTTCCTCTTCAACGCAGTCCTAGTTCTGTATCTTACCGCAGTTGCCGCCGTGGAGGTCTGGATGTCTCGCTGATAAGCGCTTGACATTTCATGTCAGCGTTAATTATGTTGGGAACAGCCAGCGTTGCAATTGTTTAGCTGCACCGGAAGCCTGTGAACAAGGGAGAAGCCCGAGAACACCAATAAGGAGAAGGACGAGGCGTAGGCGAGAACAGCTCGTGTGCGGCAAGGGGCATACTATTATAAGAAATACGTAGATGACTTGTGGGCAGAAAGTGGTCTAACCTTAGACATTTTTCCAGCCGACACTACGATCAAGGGCATGCTGAGATCTACGTAGTACTACTGTGGTATCAGGCAAAATTTTCAACACACTGTTAGGTAGCAGTGGGCCGCGCTAGTAGCCACGCAACCCAAATTAGGTGTAGCTTTTACATGGGTCAACCGCAGGTACATACGAAAAATTGCAGCCCTTTTGCGACCTTCAACCCAAGATTGGTTATTACGAGGTGGGCATTCTGACCCACATACCTAACAGTGTTTTAAAAATTACCCCTAACAACATAGTTCGTTTTTGCTGTCCAGGGTGTTCCACGAGTAATCCTATCCAGGATGTGTAGGGCTTCCTGTTTAGTTCTAGGCTCTTCCAGGGCTTCGGCCGCGATCGGCAAACAGCATGTAGCTACATGAGTGAATTCCCTGAGGAAAGATGATTGTCAGTATGTCTGCTACATAATTATCGTACAGAATAGAATCCGCATACTTGTCTTCAGCTTGAGCAGCAATCCCGCAGATATCCAAGGCATGTCTTATCTGCATGCGCTTCGCGTATGCCCTGAATGCGGGCTCCGCGGGGGTAATCCTGGCGAGAAGCAGACAGGAAGTATGGTACAGAAGCCGAGAAACGTTTGCAGCCAAACCCACCAGCAATACGTGGGGAATGGTCGTCTCCGGCGGTTGCTCAGTTGAAGCCGGAATGTAGCAGAGAGGCATCATCGACCTTGGCACGTTGTTCGCCCATTCATCGCACCATGTCCTATACTTTTCGCAGTTGGCAAGGAGCTGGTCGGTCGAGTAGTTGCGCAAGTTGTGGGCTGATTCTGCGCGAAGAGCTGCAATCTTGGTGCAGATATAGATCATGCGACGTGCCCAGAAGGCTTCCTGGCCGCACAAGGCTTCCCCAGTACTCGACTTGTGATCAGCGTCTGATGCGACATCGCCTGGGCTCTCGGGGACCCATGCCAATGCTACATTGTGGTAGAGGCTATGAGTCAACTGCATCAACGCATGGGACCAAAAGCAGGCTCCGACCAAGTTTGAGCTGTTGCTTTTCAACCCTGCTTTCCGTATCAAAGTTGATGCAAGCTCCATGTGACTGGTGTCGGTGCAGCCACTTCTGATCTCGATGGAGCTGAGCAGGACTGCTGTGGCCACGCACACAAGGCTCGCTTCGTTGGAGTTGTTCAGTGCGAGTTGCAAACTCTGGCACGCCTCGTCGCGGTAGAAAGACGTCACCCCGAGCATGAGATATCTCGCGCCGCATGACATGATGGCGGAATAGAGTATAGGCTCACTCAAGGCGTAGAAGGGCAAGATGTTCGTGAACTAATGATAGTCAGAAGAGGCACATTCGCTCTTACTTTTCCCCGGTTGACCCACAGGCTTATAATTGGCATCGAGACAGTCTAGCCAGGGAGCAATTTTCTCGACGAACACCTCCATCAGCAGACCCTCGTCCAGGTCATTGATGACTTGTGATGAAGGCACGCAAAGTTTGGGCGAGTTCAACACATGCTCTCCATCTGAATTGATCTTCTCCATCCATCCACTCACACAGTCCCTGTCTGGCGGCCGCGATTGAGACGAGCCATTGGCTCGAGCTATGGCAGGTTTCGGAGTAGGTGAACGCACAGTGTACTCAGACTCTACTACCCGCGATTCGTCACGAAATACCAGCTCTGTTCCCGGTGGTAGACATATAGGTAGATGCGAAGATGATGTCTGGATGTCAATGAAATTTAGCCGAATTCCTCTTTCGCAAAACCTGTCTGACTTTGAGCAGTTCCGACACCTGAACGTACTGTCAGCATCTCTATTTCATAATCGCTACCATGAAACCGACCTAGGTGAAGCCTCGTCGCATTTGATATGCCTATCCCGGCATGTTAGACATCCAGTCCGAGCTCGGTACTGCGTCATGTTGTCGTCCCCATAAACTTCAAGGAGATAGATGTTACCTGAGGCGAACAGGAGACAGCAGAATGTATTGATTGGGTAATCAAGAGTCATCTAGTGGCGCCCTTCAGCACTCAGAAAGCCATGCATCGACCATGCTAAAGTCTGATTGGCAGCTTATACGGACAGGCCAACACGGACAACAAGCAGAGGTTATGGCTCGGTCATCATGCCAGCATGAGAGAAACGCTCTGGTATCGAATTTTCATGATAGGCTCACTGGCATTGGGGGTTCGCAAGTCAAAGATAAGAAATGAGCTTGGGGGATCACCCAAATCTTCCAGCATTCACCTCTGCTGCAGTCCTGCTGCTTAGCCATCGCCTCCCGCGTCGTCAAGTCCGAAACTTGGCCGCGATCAGTTGCAAGTAATATGCAGTCGTATCGAGTTGCCCGACAGGCCTAGTGTAGGGGCTTTAGTTGGCTAGGGGTCGTGGTAGGCGAGGAGTCGAATAAGGGGATGGTTGGACCGTTGGCAGATGTTGGATGGAGGCGTACCACTTTACCACAGCTCTATATGCACTCACCTGCAGCCTGCAGAAAACAGGTGGCGATACTTGTGTGATTCGGTCGAGACCTTGGCCCACGAATCCTTAGACCGCGGAGGTTTTTCCTTTGGTTAAGTTCTGTTGGCCATTTCCGTGGACCAGGGCAGCAAGGGTGTATGCACGTGTAGCTGGGATTAGGGTGAGGGATCCAGAATTATCGAAATTACACGGTATGCGTAGCGCTGTCAGTACCCTCGGTAAAGCAGGTTCCTTGGGAATACCACCAAGTCCTTCTTGATTAACGTAATTATAAAAACCCCAGATTCACCCTAGTTGGTGTCAAACGCATAGGTTTTAAGAACTTTTGAAGTTATATGAATTTAATTTCGAATCGACTTTTTGACATATACTTACCGTTGGTAGCATGTTGGATACGTGGATGAAAAAAGGCTATATGGCGCATTCGTAGTTTTTTACGTACAAAATCTCACAACGTCTGTTGGCGCCAACCTGCAGCTCACACAAAATCTAACATCGCCAGCCTGCAGGTATCGTCTGAAGAGTCAGCTAGCATGGATACGCAGGATAAAAGCAATAATCTAAGTGTTGTCATGTGTCTTATCGTTCTTATTTAATGTACGGAATACGCGTCCTAGGGCGTTCAGACCGATATTAGCCAATATGTCACCGTCTCCCGGCCTATGAAGTAAATATCTTATCAACTGCTCCTTCCCCTGCTACACACTGCCTTTTTGACACTGAGCTCCAGCTCACAATGGCCACCGAGACCCGCAGTCACAACGGGTGTTGGTCATGCCGCCTAAGAAAGAAAAAGTGTGACGAGAGGCGCCCAATGTGCACTGAGTGTATCGTCGTAGGGCTCGAGTGTCATGGTTTCGGGGAGAAGCCAGAATGGATGGATCGAGGTGCCAGGCAGAAAGCGCAGGCGGCCATGATGAAGCAGAAAGTAGCCCAGGCTATGAAGACTCGACGTAGGAGCCATATTCGCGGCCAACCAGAGTCCTTAATGAAACGTTTGTCAGGATCCAACAAGACGGAACCGGTACCGAGTTGTACCACCAGCAGCGCGCCAAGCATCCCTGCCTCGACCCACGGGAGCATCATGCCCCCGACGCACGGTTTTAACGATCCCGCATCGCTGCTACAGCCCGACGTTGACCAGCTCTCACCCTACCATCAGAGCAACTTCGACTCCGAGCATCAGTCAGCCTTTGATGAGATGATCTTTCTCTCCAGCCCCACCTTTGAATTACCAGATATCCCTGACTTCTCAGCCGAGAATGTATATCCTACCCATGATCCGGCCATATTAGGCGGATTGAACGATCGCAGCACTGGTTATCCGATATTCCAAAACCAGACAGACATGCATATCTCCACGTCTGGGACTACTAGTATCCAAATGCTGCCCATTACCAGCATAGAAGAAGCGGTTCTGCTGGCCCACTTCATGGACAAGACATTCAATTGGCAGTTTCGGTTCTGCTGGTCAGACGGGAGCGGCTTCAATCGGGGATACTTCATCTGGCTCATGTCCAAATCACGACCGCTATATATGGCGTCGCTAGCTTTGAGCAGCTTACACAGAAACTTGAATAAGACCTCAGATCTGCCTCAACTGAATCTGAGAAGTGATGATCATATGGACAGATATGACAAGGCGACGGAGGAATTTCGGCGCCACTACGAAACTCAAAATCCTGCGGGAGACGTTGCCCTGTTGGCTTGTATCGCCTCATTCATCTCTTCTAGCGTATGTTCTCATGTCTCACGATTTAACGTGTCATGCTATTTCCGGGACGAGGGCTTACGCATCCTTGATAGTTCCTCCATTCGGACAAGATTGACTGGAACGGCTACTTGAAGGTAGGCATATCGCTGGTTACTCAGTGGATTGCTCAGCAGCCCACCGAGGTCGACCCCAAGTTTCACAAACCGCCTGAAGACTCCTCAAGGGATTTCTTCATTGGTTCCATTATACGATTTCACGTATTATCTGCAATAACTCGGGAAGCCCCCCCATCACTTACAGACAGTTACCGAAAGCTGTTCAAGTCCGGTAACTCGCCAGTGTTCCTCGAAGGTGTATCTGGCTGCGAGAATTGGGTATTCGATCATCTTCTCGGCGTCTATCTGCTGCGGGACTGGAAAAGGCGCACCAGAGCAGCAGGCTTGCTCAGTCTCTGGGAACTGACCTCTAAGGCAACCGCGATTAATGACCTAGAGGGAAGGATCGCCAGTAACTTCGGGGACCTGGAAGTGCTCAGGGAAGAGCATATGCAGGCTCAACAATGCTCCAGATACGATATTTGTGTAACCACTCACGTCTTTGCTTGTGCCGTATCCATCCTACTAGAGGTTATCGTGTCCGGGGCCTATCCACAGCTACCAGAGATCAAACAGAAGGTTGAGCGTGCTCTCGAGTCGTTCACATATGTTGGGGATCCGGATCTTCTCGGGGAGTTGAGGTGGCCCATTTTTGTGGTGGGATGCGTCGTCGAGGTAGAGCGATACGAGCTGATCCGGCGCCTCGTTCTGTCCTCGCAGATGATTCACTCTGCTGGTATGAGTGACCTCGCCGGCTTGCTGGAAGGTTGCTGGAAATCAAGAGAAACCGGCGAAGTCAGGGACGACACGTTCGATTTCTCTCAATTACGGAGCGAGAAAACTGAAGATGTTCTCGTCGCTTAGGGTGTAGGCTATTCCGGCATAATGCAAACTTTTCATAGGCGGCTTCCATTGTTTTGATTATAATAGCAACAATATATAATATTGAGACAGCGAAGAAATGCCTATTTTACTAAGAGAGCCATTAAAAGATCTCAGCTACAATTGCCGGAAGAGCCTGTATGTCCCAAGAGGGCCTCGAGGTTACAGCCGAATCTGGACACTATTGGCAAGTTTACCCTATTTGGGTAGCTCGATACAAGGTCAACAGGTACAGAGTATGTATGATTTGACATGCTAGTATCTCATGCAGGCACCAACCCCAAATTGCTTGACAAGCCCAACTGCCTGTTACCGAGCCAATACTTGCAAAGGCATCAATAATGGCGGCTTCATTCAAAGTTCTGATCATCGGCGGCGGAATTGCCGGCCTCTCGCTGGCGATAATGCTAGAGGCATACGGGTTCGAGTACGAGTTGCTGGAGAAACACGCGGATGTGGCTCCCAAACTAGGAGCAGGAGTCGGACTGACCCCTAATGGGGCCAGGATACTAGATCAGATTGGCGTCTGGGACGAAATGTGTATGCATGCCTCACCCGTCGACTCCGGCACCGCGCTCTCCCCGCAAGGACAGACGGTTATATTCAACCCGCATATGGGTGAATGGCTAGAGAGGCTGTACGTTGACTCTCTCTTCAGCCTCATTGCTGACCAGCTGCTGAAACCTCAACCAGTTTTGGATACAAGATCCACTTCCTCTCGCGCCACGACTGCCTCCGGATCTTATTCAACAAAATCCAGCGGAGATCCAGCGTTCACCTTCTGCAGGAGGTGGTCAAGATAGAAACTAATGGTATAGCCGGAAGAGCACATGTAGAGACCAAGGACGGCTCGGTTTATACAGGAGACATCGTCGTTGGCGCGGATGGTGTTCGCAGCAACGTGAGGCGCCAACTCTGGCAGTTGGCCGATGCTGAGAAACCGGGATATATCCCCAAGCAAGACAAAATAGGTGAGCTCTCCTGAGTACTCTACTGTACCGTTCTGTGACTGACCGATACTCACTCAGGAATCAAATCCTTCTACACCGCTGTGATCGGCGTCGCACGCAACCCAGGCTTGCACGAAGGAGGGTCAGCTCGAGCGTACAACCACCATCGGTCTTACTTTTTCCAAGAAGGACGTAAAGGATCCGGCGAGTTCTACTGGTGGCTCTGCGCCAAGAACGAGGAGACCAAAACGGGCATCATCCCAAAACTGTCAAACGAGGTGAAACAGCGTCTGCTAGATCGGTACGCCGACGATCAAATTGGGGACAACCTGACCCTGAGAAGCTTGTCCCAGAAATCCATCTATTCGACAGTCATCCCTTTACAGGAGTTCGTTCTGCAGAAATGCTTCTACAAGAACATCGTCCTCATCGGAGACACGTTCCACAAGTTGCACCCGGTGGCCGGCCAGGGCGCGAACTCGGCCATCGAAGATAGCGCGTTCATAGCCGACATACTGAGGGACCTTCGTGAAAGGAATGCCCTGCACGACCCCATCGCCCTGGAGCAGGCGTTGAGCGAGTTTCAGAGCGAGAGATTTGTGCGAACCACGGCGCTCCGAGAGGACGCCAACCTCGTTCAGCGCATGGAGTCTCTGGACAACCCCGTTATGAAACTCATGGCCCTCTACATCGTGCCCCGACTACCTTTCGTGGTCGCCTTTTTACCCCAGCTGGGATGTTCGTTCACGCCCGCTCGCCACCTCAAATACTTGCCTCCGCCCAAAGCTGGGTTATGTCCTTTCTCTCAAGATATGAAGGCGCATATACGCCCTCGGTCCGTGTTAGCCACGGCGTCATGGGTGGTATCACTCATTCTAGCCGCGTTCTTTCCTCGCCTGCTATCGCAGTACGTCGCGGCAGAGAATGATAGCTTTGCTAGGGATGATTTCGCTCAGCTATCTCACGTTGCCCAGCTGTATCTCTCTATCATGGCCGTGCCGATCAGCGGGATCTGGGTGATCGAGTCTTACAAGGCCTCTTCTCTGATATCACCATTCACCAGGTAAGTTTCGTTTTCTACGGCATGAGTTGTTTGCCGTCTCTAACAAGTCTGGGGTCAGCGCATTGATGTGGATTCTCGCTTCCAACTACTGGGGCTGGGAAAAAACAGTACCATCCTATCTCTGTCTCCATGTCTTAGCCAGCCAGTCTGTCGGCCATTACTATATGCCACAGACTATGACCGACCTTGGCGCGGCGAAATCTCTGCTGCCTGCTTTACTGTTGATCTATTGGATACCGGCTATCCGCGTACGAAGCGACTTTGAAGGGCCTACGAATAATGCGTGGGATTGGCATATTGCTCATTGCGTTCTCCCGGTAGCAGTGTTCCTCGGCAGCATCGTGCTCAAAACCATGTCAAACGTACCGAAGGGCGTGGACGTTGTGTTCAGCAACATCGACCTCCCCTATCAGCAACGTTTTCAGAAAACTACCGTGGGATTCGTCTCCGCCGTGCACATTACCTTAGGCCTGAAGTATGGAAGGATCCTGCTCGACGGGGGACTTGATGTACTTTCTTTGTCAGCTATGAGGTCGCTGGCATCACTAAGTGTGGTCACGATGGTGTGGTGCTTCTACTCGGCGTGGGAGGTGCGGAGAATAGAGGCAACCAGTACCTCTGTCGTTTACGCTTGGGTGACCATTCTGCTTAGCACGATCTTCAGTGGTCCAGTAGCAACCCTGGCTAGCACTTGCAGTTGGTCGAAGACAGAGGTGGCCAAGGCTACGTCGTATCAACACGAGGAACATCCGATGACGGCCAAGGGTCATTAGAATCGGATCCCCAACCCGACTTGACATTTGGGCTAACCACATCACACTTCGTAGAGCTTATTGCAAGGTGGAGAACCATTTATAATAGCATTTCAGACGTGAAAATTGGCTTGGGTATTTTGGGGCGATTGCGGGATGTAGTATTGTGTGCCGAGCTGCGGGATACGTCAGGACCGATGAGAGCATTCAATTGGATCCCGTGCTAGAGGGAAAGTCTTAGGATACAGTACGAGGAAGTAGACTGGGGTAGGGAGGATATATCGGAAATCGTCAGTGGATAATTAAAGGAGAGTTGAATTCTTAGAGATTAAATGATTTTTTTACCGTTAAACCTTTTTATATTTTCTAATAAATGCGCGTACTATATCAGGGTTTGCTATATATATTATATTTTTATTTTTTCGTTTAAAATTATTTATAATAATAATTTTTAATTCCTTTTTAATTTTAATATATTTATCATTCTCTTTTTTAACTATGAAAATATCCATTTTTTTAAAATAATATTTCCTATTTTTAGAGATATATATTTTTAGTTTGGAATTTATTAAAAAAGTATTTTATTTTATAAAAATAACTGTTTTTCTTTAACAGAAAAACTAAGTTCGTATAAAAGTATTAGATTATCTTTTATTAAAAAAAATAACTAATTTAACTATTTTTATCGGCAAGTTCCGTTAGTAGCTTTTAATCTTTTTATAAGTAAGCAAATAATGGAATTAATAAAAGGAAAAAAAAACAAAAAAAAAAGAAATCGGAATAAATTTTATTTTAATTATTAATTTAAAAAATACGATTAAAATTAAATAAAACAACTCCCGTTTTAATAAATCCGGATCTAATATTATCGAATATTATAGTAATTTTAAACACATTATAAAATTTAATAATAAATTTATTCTTAATAATATTAATAACGTAACGTTATATAAAGCTTTTATTATAATATATAAACGCGTTTTAATTCGAAAAAATAAAAAACATTAAATAATTAAAACTAATAATAACAAGTAAGTAAATATATAAAATAAAATAATAATATTAATTTTATATTAATTTTCGTAAATTTTATAAATAAAGAAATATTTCGCTATTTTAATATATATTTTAATATATTTATCGAAATATATAATATATTTTTATAAATATAAGTTATTTACGAACTAATAGAAAAAAATAAATGTAAAACTTTGTTTTAAAAATTAATAATTTAGATTATTATATATTAAACTTAAACTTTTTTTTAAATTTATTTAAACCTTATATATTTTAATATTAATAGTTATTATACCGGTTATTACATAAGTATAGTACTATTTCGCTATTTAGCTATATATATAATAGCTAAATTTATTTATTAAATATATATATAGATAGTTTTATATAAACGCGACTGGAAAACATCTGTTAAAAACCGTTCCTTCGTAATAAAGACGGAAAAGACGTAATATAGATCTTGGTATACGGTAATAAATAATTGGTTATAATATTAAGTTTAAACTTATAAAAACGAAATTTCTTTTAAATTAATTATGGGTTTTCCGAGTTAAAATTATTAATTATATTTATATTAACCGGATTCAGTTTACCTTTATTAATTTCGTTATTTCTTTACTTATTAAAATATTTAACGATATTAGTAAAAAGATGTAATAAATATAGTATATATAAAGGAAAATTATAATTTATTATCGTAATCCACTAATAGAAATACTTAAATAGGTTAATGTTTTAATAAATAATAATTTATTATTTTTATATCAAATTATTTTTATTTAAAAAACGGTTATTTTATATAATAAATTATATTGTTAATAGTTTATCGAAAAATTAAGAATATATCTTTTTAAAGAGAAAAAAATATTTTTAAAAAAAGTAATAATAAGTGATAGTAATTAATAAATATTAAAAACAGGTATTATAAAATAATTAAAATAAAATCCGAAATATAAAATTTACGATAAAACTAGATATAATTTAAATATTTATAAGAGAGTTATAAGGGCGTTTAGTTATAAATAATTAATTAGTTTCGTTATCGTAAAATGTTTTAAAATAGTCCGTTTACTTTTATAATACCGTTACTTTTAATATTAAGTTAATAATAATAATAAATTATTAAAAGCGGTATTATAGAAAATTTACCTAGGAAATTTAATTATTTCCTAGTTTTCTTAAAATTATTAACTATATTATTTAAAAGACTTATTTATAATTAAGTTTTATATAACGTCCTATATAAGTACTCCGGACGTATAAGTACTTCGGACGGTTTTGGCACCTCGTAATAATAAATTTAAATAACTTAATATTAATATATCGTATTAATTCAAATTAATCGGATTTTTTTTCGTTAAATATTTTTATAGCTTTTTTATAAGTACGCGTATTATATCCGGGCTTATTACAAATATTACATTTCCGTTTTTTTGTTTTAACCTTTTTATAACAACCTTTTTTAACAGTTATTATGTTGGGGTTGGAGCTGTGGAGCTGTACAGCTGTACAGCTGCTGCAGCTGTTCTAGCTTTTTCTAGCTGTTTCTAGCTACGTCACCAAGTGGGTCGGCGATGGTCTATATAATGCCGACTTACCAACCTTTGTATGTAGTCTTCCATAGCATCAAAAAACGCCCGGCATCTTTTTCCCAAGCTTCTGATCAAGAAATTTTCGCATACATGCAGCTTTGATAAGCCCTATCCCAATTCAATTGGTGTCCACGGTAAGGAAATAGGCTTTAATTAGCTGCCAAAGTAACTTACAATCTTCGAAGGAAACTTTTCTTAGTTGTTTTGTATGTAAAATTCTCCTGATCAGATTACTTCCAAAGGCTTCCTTCGATCTTTTTATTTCGTTTTTCTATATTAAGGACAGGTTTTAAGGTCCAAATAATTGTTTCTTCATTTTAAGCATTTTGATCTGGACGTTTCTGACAGCTTTCCATACAATTTCTGTTGGAAAAAGTCTGCAGCTTCCTATACGGCAATGATTAGTTGCATCAGCTATTCGTCCTTTAACTATTTGCCACGCCGTCAACAATAGCAGCCCGTTTCTATTATTTCCGTCGGTTATGTTATTAAAATGGGTTAATTTCGTCCTGATCAGGATAGTTCCGACAATTCTGCATACGATTTCTGTACCGATACGTTTATTCCGTCCGCGGTTAGCTATAGCTAATGACAGCTAATGTACGTCGCCGAGATGGCTTCAATCATTTTGATCGGGACGTATCCGGTATACCTGCATACATTTTGTATTAACAGATATCTAGAGCTACCTATTCGGAATGATCACCGCCATTCTTCAGCGTTATTAGCTATTATCGACGTTATCGCCGTCATCGCCGTTATCGCTATCATCGCCGTCAGCAAAAATTCGTCAGCAACAACAATTGCAGCGCGTTCCCATTAACTATGTCGCCAGGACTGGTTATTTACCTGTTAATTAGGAAAAATCCGACAAGTTCGCATATATTTTCTTTGCCGAAACGTCTGTACCATCCGTCTTTAGCCATAGCTACCGACAGCCAAAATACTAAGTCAGCTACAACAATATTTCCGTCTGTTATATCGACAGGACTGGTTATTCTGGTTGCCGATCAGGTCGTTTCCGATAGATTTACATACAATTTCCATGCCAAAAAGTTTTATCCTTCCCATTCGAAATGGCAGCTAGCCATAGCTACCGATAATTATCGACAGTTACCGACAGTTTTACATCCGATTTATCCGATATCGACCTACCACTATTGCGAATACAGACTAAACGACATATAATAAACAGCAAGATTTTTTTAATCGGAAAAAATACATACATTTTAGAAGGATTTAAACAAAGATTTAAGATAGGTACCCGTTACGGTAATTTGGTAAACGGTAACGTATATATCTTCCGGTTTCGAAAAACAGAAATGCCGCTATTAAGCGAAAAGTATTATAAAGCGGTCGGAAAAAAACGCAGGTTGGAAAAAATATGTACTGATTAGTTAGATTTGTATGGATTTAGTACGTCAGAAAGTTAGGAAGGTCTTATATGTTACCGGCCCATAATGGGCGAAACTTCAAGAAAATCTAAGGAGCTCCAAGACAAAGGAGGTAAAGCTTTAAAGTAAAATCCAGGGAGGTCCGGTTAAGGGAGGTCCTTTTAAAGACTGATCCTATGAAATTGTGTGGGATTTGTATGGCAAAGGATAATGCAGGGCACCCCGATTTTCTTTTTTCCTGCTTTAGCCTAGGTGGTTTTTTTTTGTTTTTTTTGTTTTTGCAGCGTTGTTAGGAGCCTTCCGCTGCAAAAAGGGAGGATTGTGTTAGGGTTGGAGCTGTGGAGCTATACAGCTGTACAGCTACTGCAGCTGTTCTAGCTTCTTCTAGCTGTTTCTAGCTACGTTACCAAGTAGGTCGGCGATGGTCTATATAATGCCGACCTACCAACTTTTGTATGTAGTCTTCCATAGCATCAAGGAACGCCCGGCATCTTCTTCCCAAGCTTCTGATCAAGAGGTTCTCGCATACATGCAGCTTTGATAAGCCCTGTCCCAATTCATTATTAATTATATTTTTTTACCACCTTTTTTTTAAACCAGAAAAACTTATGTTTTTTATATAGTAAATGTTTCTTTTTTTTAAAAACGTTTATTTTTAATTTTTTAACGTTTACTTAAAATATAGTTCGTTTCGTATAATTAAATATTTTTTTCCCGAAAAAAAAAAACGGTTTTATGTAAAAGTAATATGTAACTTTTATTATAAAATTAACCGATTTAAGTCTTTTGGTCGGCGAGCTACCTTGATAATTTCTGATTTTTTTTTTTACAAATAACGTTTTTATTTTGTTATTTTACGGATATTTCTAAGGGTTTTCGTAGGCAGAAAAATAGAACCGGCGAAGGTTAACAGGGAGATAGTTGGCATAAGTATAACTGGAGAAATTTCGAACTCGGAAAAGACGTTATTAAGATCGAATAAAATAAGGCCAATTTTCGCAAATCCAGATTTAATATTATCGGACGTTATAATAACTTTAAACGTATCGTAAAAGCCGGCAAAAAAAATCCTTTTTAGTAATATAAATATAATAACGTTATATTAAATCTTCGATATATAACGAATAAATACGTTTTAAAATAAAAAAATAAAATATATTAAAAGGTTAAAAATTATGCGAAAAATACGTAAATATATAAAACGTAATAATATCGTAATTAACGTAATATTTTTCGAATTTTATCGAATAATAATTTTCGTAACCGTTAAAAATAAAAAAACGTTTTAATTTTTTTATATACGTTCGAATATATTTATTAAAATATTAGATTTATTTTAAACTTAATTTATTTATTTTTTAATTATTATTATTTAATACGATTTTTAATTAATTATTAATAATAAATTATTATAATATTAAAACTTAAAGTAATTTTTCTTTATTATAATAATAAATAGCGGTATAACTTAATTTTAAAAATTAATAATTTAAATAATTATAATTTATTTTATATTTTTTTTATTAAGTTTATTAAAGTTTTTTACGTTTTTCGGTATTAATAATTACTATATTCATTATTATAAAAAGCCTTATTAAAAATTTAGTTTTGTCGAAGTTATAAATATCTTTTTTTATAATACCGTATTTTACGATAATAACTTAAATAAATTCGAATTATTTATAAAATATTTCTGGATTTTTGTATAATATCTGTTAATAATCGATTTTCCGATTTAAATACGTTTAAAGTTTTTTTTACCGTTTAATAAAGTTCGACGCCTAGTTAATTCCGATACGTACTAAAACGTATTAGGCAAATAATATATTAACCATAATTTTAACATATTAAAGCCGGATAGGAAACGTTTACGTATCTAAATCGAAAATTCGGTTAACAATCGATTCTTTTTCGGTCGGCATTAATTTTCGCGATTTGGGTATATAGTTGTTATAAGAAAATATACCGGTATATCGTTTATATAAAGTAAATTTTGTAACTTTATATATAAATTTAAATATCGTATAATTAAATTTCGGTTTTCGTTTCTTAACCTAAACGGCTAAATTTATTTTCGTTTTTTTTATAAGTTATTTTATATTGTTAATATTAAAAAATAATTAATTAAAATTCGGTAAGTAAAATATACCAAAAACCGTCCGGAGTACTTGTACGTCCGGCGTACTTGTATAGGACGTTATATTTTAAAGGGCTTTTTTAAATTTATTTCTTAAATAGTTTATAAATAAATAATTATAAGGTAATAGAGTTATTCTTTTAGAAATTAATTAACTTAAATAATAATAACGTTTAAATTCTTAAAAATTTATAAGTAAGTTATTTCTCGAATAATATATTAAGAGATTTGCTATTTATGCTATATCCCTATAGCTATTCGTACTATGTGCTCCACCTTCTAGCTGATATATACCTGGCATAGCTGTTAATTTCCAACTAGTTTCACCTTAAGATCCGACGCATTACGGCTATACGCGCTACCTTTTTCAGGATTCGGGTTAGTTATTATAACCGAAATAACGCGTTATTATTATAATTATTATAAAAAGGTTCTAATTATAATAACAACTGTAATTACAGCTAGGAGCTAACAGGTAGCAGATTTATAACGGCTATAAGTAACTGTTAAAAGTAGGACATAGTACGAATAACAAGGGGGATATAGTATAAATAGTAAATCTTTTTATTAATAAATATAATAATAGAAACTAACGTACTATATAAGCGAATAGTTTATTTAAATAAGTTATTTATTATTTAATATTATACGATAATAAATGTAAATAAATTATTTATAACGTTATAAGTTAATTTAAATTAATTAAATTTCTTATTATAAAACGTTTTTATAATTTCTTTATAATTATACGTATTATATCTAAGCTTATTATAAATATTCTATTTCCGGTTTTTATTTCCGCTTTTTTATAACGATTATTTCTAACCTTTATTAATTATATTATTAATTATTATTATTTTTTAAGTATAAAACTCTTTTACTTTTTTATAGTAACGTATTATATAAGCTCGCAAGCTAAATAAGCTCGCGAACCGTTTTTTATTAATATCTTAATTACCTAATTTTGATCGTTAATTTTTTAATATTAATAACATAAGGCGTTTTATAAAAAAATATAGAATAAACTTAGCTATTTAAGCTAAAAAACAAAACCTAAAATTTAGCTTTTAAAAGTTATATTTTAAATATAACGTCCCCGGAATGTATTTTAAAAGCCCGATATTACCGTTAATAGATCCGAGCCGGTATAATTATTGATTTGCGAAAATTAATGCCGACTAAAAAAAAATTTATTATCGAATAAATTTTTAACTTAAATACGTAAATGTTTTTTATCCGGTATTAATACTAACAATATAGCGAATTTGTTATTTACGTAACGTATTACCTAACGTATCGGGGTTAATTAAATATTTAATTTTATTAAATAATAATAAAAATTCGAAACGTATTTAAATCGAAAAATAGATTATTAAAAAGTATTATATAAAAATTTAAAGATATTTTATAAATACTTCGAACTTATTCGGGTTATTATCGTAAAATACGATATTATAAAAGAGGATATTTACAACTTCGACGAAACTAGATTTTTAATAAGATTTTTTATAATAATAGGTATAGTAATTACTAATACTAAAAAACGTCGAAAACTTAAATAAGCTTAATAAAGGAATAAAGAATAAATTATAATTATTTAAGCTGTTAATTTTTAAAGTTAAGTTATATTGTTATTTATTATTATAACGGGAAAAAATTACCTTAAATTTTAATTTCGTAATAATATATTATTAATAGTTAATTAAAAAAATCGTATTAAGCAATAATAACTAGATAACGAACGAATTAAGTTTAAAATAAGTTTAATATTTTAATTAATATATTCAAATATATACAAAAAGATCGAATTTTTTTTTTCGACGGTTACGAAAATTATTATTTAATAAAATTCGAAAAACATTACGTTAATTATGATATTATTATATTTTATATATCCGCGTATTTTTCGTATAAATTTTAATTCTTTAATATATTTTAATTTTCTTTTAAAGCGCGTTTATTCGTTATATATCGAAAGTTTAATACGATATTATTATATTTATATTACTAAAAAAGAATTTTTTACCGGCTTTTACGATACGTTTAAAGTTGTTATAACGTCCGATAATATTAAATCCGGATTTGCGAAATTAGCCTTGTTTTATTCGATTTTAATACCGTTTTTTTTTAAATTTGAATTTTTTTTAGTTATGTTTATACCGATCGTTTCCTTGTTAATTTCTGCCGGTTTTATTAGTTTTTTATTTACGAAAACTTTTAAAAATATTAAAAAAGCGATAAGATAAGCATGTTATTTAAAAAAAAAATAGAAATTACTAGGGTAACTTGTTAATAAAAATCGTTAAATCGGTTAATTTTTTGATAAAAAATAACTTGTTACTTTTATACGAAAATTTTTTTTTTCGAGAAGAAGTTATTTAATTGCGCGAAACGAATTATATTTTAAATAAACGTTAAAGGATTAAAAATAAACGTTTTTAAAAAGAAGGGATATTTATTATATAAAAAAGATAAGTTTTACTGGCCGAAACAGAAAGGGGTAGTAAAAAAATATAGCTAATAGCGGCTAAAGGTAATTGTTGTAAAAGAGTTGAAACGAAAGACCGGAAATATAGCGTTTGCGTTAAGTCCGGATATAATGTGCGTATTTGTAAAAAAGCTGCAAAAACGTTTAGTTGAAAAAAATCCGATTAATTTGAGTTGATTTGATATATCGTAGTTAATTAATTCGAATTTGTTGTCGAAAGGTGCTAAAAAACGGCTCGCAAGCTTATTTAGCTTGCGAGCTTATATGGTACGTTAAACTTTTATTTTTAGAACTTTATATATTAATTTTTCTCTTTTTAAAGGAAATATAACCGTGAAACTAAATTAAATAAATAAATAGATTATATTATCGGTTATTAAACTTTACCAAACCTTAACCTTTTTACAGGTGTTTCATTTTAAGCTAACTTTAAATTACTTAATTATGCCCTTATTAACAACCGTTTTTAACGAAATTCTAAACGGTTTTCGTAATCCGAAACAGCCGGATAAACTATCGTTCGTAATTTTCCAACTTATATCGATTTAAAAGTTAAACTTCGACGTTTTTAAGCCTATTATCGTTATTCTTTAGTTTTATTAATAATTTTTCTATAAGCCGGATATTTTTGGTATAAATTTACGTAAAAATCTATTATTTCTGCCATTTTAAAATAAATTATATTTAAAAATTAAAAACAAAATTCGATTTTTTCGGAAAAGTTATTAATATCGATAAAAATGTCGATATATTTTATTAGGCCGATTATTTCATATAAGTCGAGTAACGTAATCGAAACCGTTTCCGTCGAGATTCCGGAGGTATGGAATATTGGGACTTTATATTCGGATTTAGCGGGCATATTTTAATTATATTAATTAATAAGGGTTTAAAAAGCCTTAAAATTAATTAAAATTAAAAAAGTCGTAAAACTAACGAAGGGTTATAAAATAGCTATTTTATACGGACTTAAGATTTACCGCGAAAAACTTAATATCTTTTAAGTTATTATTTAAAATTCTTATTATTAAACCGTAAAAGGTATAAGGGTTATTAAAGTTAAAATTTGTCGGTATTACGTAATAATCCGGTTTAAAATAAGGCGTTTTACAACCGAAGTATAATTTATCGTTACCGTAAAAATTATTAATAATTATCGTATTTAAAGATATTAAGTAAAGTATTTATCGTATTAATTATTAATATAATTACTTCGTATTTTTAACTTAGCCTAAATAATACAGCTTAAACCTAACGACCTTATATATATTAATTTTTCGGCGCTTATTATAAATGTAATTTATTTTAATAAATCATTATTTCTTTTTCTTATAAAACCGATTTTATATAAAGTATTAACTTATTACTTATTATTAAAATAATCAATTTATTTCTTATCGGCGAGTTGTTTTAATAACTTTTTAATATTTTTATATAGATAATATTTCCGTTAAGTAATTTCGAAAATGTTAATAAAGAAATTATAAATAAGTAATTTATATAAATATAATTAAAACTTTTAATTTAAATACCGGTATTAAATTGAAAAAATAAATTCCATTCTTATAGATTCGGATTTAATATTATTAAATATTATAGTAACTTTAAGCGTATTATAAAAACCCGTAATAAAATGTTCTTTAGCAATTAAAATAACGGACTATTATATAAGATTTAAGATATTTAATAATAAAATATATAAAATATATTAATATTTTAAATATTATAATATTTGCGTAAACTTTAAAAATAAAATAAAAAACTTCAAAATTTTACCATACGTTTTAATATATTTATTATAATATTTAATTTATTTTATATATAAATTACTTATCGATAATTGTTTTTATTTATAGTAATTCTATAATTATATTATACTAAATTATTAATAAATTAACGAAAAGTATAGAAATTTTAAGTATAAATAATAAATGAAAATAAACCTTAATTTTAAACCTTAATAATTTATATTATTATAGAAAAAGAATTTTATGTTATTTAGTTTTATAAAAATTAAAAATCTTATTTTAAATTCTTTATTTTATAATTATAAGTCTAATAAATTTAATTATTTTTCAAATATTATTTAATTCCGTATATAAACGTTTTATAATTTATTTTTAGATTTAAATATAGATTAAATTATTATACTATTTAGTAAAGTTAGATATTTAATTAATTTCGATATATATTATGAAGTGTTTAAAAACAATTAACTGCGTTTTATTTTAATATATTAACTCCAGATAAGAAATCTTTACGTATTTAATCTAAGCATTTATTCGCTAATTAATTCTTTTTGTCTAAGTCAGCGTTAAGTTTAAGAAATTAAAAATAATACTAACTTTGTAAATTTTACCGTTATATCGGGTTTTTAAGGAAATTCGAAAATATTATTTAATATTTAAATTCCGTTTATAATTAAGTTTCGTATCTTTTATTTTTAATTTAAACGGCTAAGTTTATTTTTTATACGCCGTTTTATATTATAAACATTAAATAATCAACGATAAAAGTTATATAATTAAAATCGAATAAAAACGAACTATTCGCTTATATAAACGACTTGCTAGTATAATACGATTATACTTAAGATTTAATATTATTATTAAATATACATTTATACCGGATAGCGATTATATTACTTAATAAATTAATAGATTTAATTATACGATTTATATTAATAATTATATTACGGAAATTTAAATAATTAATAACCGAATATCATTTTAATAATTAACCTGTATTATAAGTTAATATTATTAAAGCTTTAAAAATATACGTATTTATATATTACGAAAATTTTAATCGCTTTTTTTGTAAAAAATCTCTGTTAAATGTATTAAGATCAGAGTAAAAGAAATAATACGGGTATATTAAGAACTAATCTGAAACTTGCCCTTTTTCCTTAAAAGGGCAATAAACAACTAACTATATAACGGCTACCTTATAAAAGTACCGTAACGATAACGTAATAATAACTTATCGAACGGTTAATATTATCTTAATAACGCGTAAAACCCCTTACAATTTTTTAACCCCTAATAAAACTTTTTCCCGCCTAAACTTTTACTCTTAAAAGCTTAAATAAAACCGCCTTTATTACGTATTATAACTAATAAATTACCTTTAATAAAGGAATATAACGTATTACACAAGCTCGTAAGCTAAACAAGCTCGTAAGCCGTTTTTTGGCACCTTATAATAACCAATCCAAATAACTTAACTATAACAGATCTAATTGATTTAATCGACGGTATTCTTTTTCGCTAACTATATCTATAGCTTTTAAACAAGTACACGTATTATATTAAAACTTGTTGCAAACGTATATTGCTATTTCCTCCTATTAACCTTTATGCAACCGACTAACTATAGCAGCTTTTAACAACAATTCTTTACCACCACTTTTTTACCGGCCAAAAAAATTTATTTATCTCGTATAGTAAGTATCCTTTTTAACTGGAATTCTTTATTTTAACGTAAGATCGAATTATTACTCCGATAAGTCCTATAATACCGCGACGCGCTTTCCGATATATCCTCCGACGCGCCCCATAACAAACCTTACAACCGCGCCCTATAGCCTTGCCCTACTACCATATAACGCGTCTTATAACCTTTTAATACAACGTATTTTACAAATATCTTTTACGTATTAAAACCAAATAAAAAACGCTCGCGTATATAGGTTAGAAATTCGGTCGCGAATAAGTATCTAGTCGGTCGGCTTTAATTTTTGCGGAACGGGGGTAATATTAACTTGTACGCGTTCGGGGTTAGTCGGTCGTATACGGGTTGGTAAAAGGGAATAGCAATATACGTCCGCAACAAAGCTTAATATAATGCGTGCATTTGTTCCAGAGCTACATATACGGTTAACGACAGAAAATACGGTTAATTTAAATCAAATAGATATATTGTGGTTAAGTTATTTAAATCAGTTGTTATAAGGTGTTAAAAAACGGTTTACGAGCTTGTTTAGCTCGCGAGCTTATGTAGTACGTTAATAATTTCGTAACAAATAAAAATAAATAATAATTAATAATAAAACGTAATTCATATAATTTTTTTTAAGTAAATAATATACTTAGGATATTTCGCAACGAAATAACTAAAATACCGAAAATGCTGCTAGCAGAAAATCCTTACCGCTTTTAACACACAGCTTTCGGCATATATAAACCTTTCTTTTTCTCTTAAACCTAACTACTTTCTCTTTTTATTATCTTCGCATTCGCCGGTATATAACTTATTATCCGTTCGTAATAAACTTGCTTTTTTAAGCTTACTACGGGCTTTTAAATACCCCCGTTACTAATTAACAGCAAAATAAATTTTTGTTTGCATTTAATTTTTAACATTATTTTTTACGCCGTTATTACAACTTTTTACAAACTTTTCCGAAACGTTTTTAAAATAACCCTTCCGACCAAAAAAAAAAAAAAAAATATACGTATATTTTATAAATACTTTTTAATAACTCTTTTTCTTTTTCGTTAATAACTTACTTTAAAGCCCTTTATAACATTCCGTATTTACGTTGCGTAATAGCTATAACTTATTTACCAGGTTATCGTTATAAAATTAATAAAACGTTTAAAAGTATTAATAAATATATTATTTCCCGTAATAATAATAAGGTAATAATCGAAATAATTTCTATATTTTACTATTACGTAAAAATAACGTTATTAATTCGTAACGATAATTTCCCATATTTTTCCGCCCGTTTGTAAACTACATTAAAAAATGTTTTAAAAGTTTATCGAAATATAAATTAAAAACAAAATAAATTTAAAGCTTTTAAAAAGAATTACGTTTTTTACTTAACTCAAATAAATTCTTTTCGTCCCTTAAACGAATCTTTTACTAACATAATATATAAACCGAGAAAATTTAAATTATTACTAAAATTTAATTCAAAAAAACTTATTAATAGTATAAAAGAAATATAATTTTTTTTCGTTATTTTATTATAACAAATTTTACATCTAACTTACCATCCACTCGGTATTAACCTTCTTATTATTAACGTAAACATTTTTTAAACCTATTACCCGGAATTACTAATAAATAATAACGTAACTGTTTTAACCTTATAACCCGTTCCTTTTTAACTCTTTTAGGACAATATCAAATAAATAAAAAATACCCGTACCGCTTTCGACGTAAAGACTTAACGATTTTCCCCTTATAGTTATTATTAACTCTTTACAAAAAAAATTAAATAAGATTTTATTACTATTAAATAATACGTTATTATCGCCGAAAATAATAGTAATAAAAATAATAATAATAACAATAATAACGCTTAGATATTTTTAAGATAATCAGATAATTCTTTTTTCGATAACGTTACGAATTAAATTTAAGCTTTACTTTAAAATACCCGATAAACCGTAAATACCTTATTATAAAATAAATATACGTATAAATCCGGCAGCAACGCCTTTTCCACGTTACAACCTCTTTATTATAATATATTCCCTTTAATTATGCTTCGTTTTTTAATTTCTTTAATTTTAATAACGCTTTATATAAAATAATAAGCTCCTTTAATAAATAGTTACGAAATTTTTAAATATTTTCTTCGGAAAAGAAACTTTTCTACTTTATGAGATATTAGTTATTTTTGCAGTTTTCTTAATACGTTAAAACTTCTTCCATTTCCTAACATTTTTCCTTTTTTCCTTAAAATTACCTTTACTATATTATAACTTTAATAACAATATAAAAAACACGTTATAAATCTTATTATATAAAGGTAAAAGTTATATTTCGTAAACTAACTTCGAATTTATAACTTTTATAACTTAAAAATTTTTAATATATTTATCGGAAAACTTTCTACTAAGCCTTTGCTAATTAATATATTTAATAAAGATTTTTACTTACTGCTTCTTTTAAAATTCCTTTATTAAACAACCTTTATTATAATACTTCCTATATCTATCTTAAGCTTTATAAAAATATTTTTACAATATCTCCCTTTTTTTTATATCGTCGCAACTTTTTTAAGCCACTTTAATAAATTTAAAGTTTATAAATTACCGCAATATAAACGCGATATTTTTTAATATTCGTAAAATATACCCGAAAAATACTTTTACTAATATTATCTTAGTTACTAAGTAATAGTTATTATTATATAAAAACTATATTTTTAATAAATATAACGCCTACTTTACTTAACTTAAATTATAAAATATTCGTAAATAATACTTTAAAAATTAATTTTAACGTTCCGTTTAATGATTTTTTTATAAATAAAAAACTGTACTTAATTTCCGTTTAATCGTAAAAGATTTATAAAAAATCTTTTAAAAATTATTCGTCAATAAAAAGCTACGGTCGAAAATTATACCATTAGGCGTATCATATTAATTAAAAATATAATAAAAAAATATTTCGGTTAAATCGTTAACGGTAAATTTCGTTAATATTACGGTATAATAAATATATTTCGATATTTTATTTATTATAACGAAAATAATATTATAACTTTTTTCGCTATATAATTTTGTAAATAACGGTAAACCTATAATAAAATCTATATTAATTTCTTAAAATAAACGATCCGAAATCTGTAACGAAATAAATTTTCCGTAAAGTGCATATAACGCCGCTTTAGATTTTTCATATTTTAAATAACTTTTTAAATAATCCTTAATATTTTACTTTTACACTTTTTAAAAATAATTTCGAATTAGCCGTTTATATATTTTCGTAACGCCGAAATCGCTTATTATAAGGAAATTATAGGCCCAATAGCTTAATGGTCGCAAACCTGGGTGTCTCTTTTAATCGCGACAGATTTAGGCACCCTGTTTCGGTTAGTCTTAAGAGACAGCTGGTTTAAATCCAGCTTGGGCTACCGTTCCTCTAGGTGGCGCCAGCCTAAAGGAGCTGACCGGTTAGGGCTTCGGCCCCGCCACCGTGTCGGCGACAATTGGAGGGTTAGGGGCTCTGGGAACCAACCAATTAATCGTATACCTTATCGTTAGTTACCGTATTACATAACCCGCATTGCGTTTTTTTATCCGGCTTATTAAGGGGTACAGTTTTTTCGGAAATGCTTTCCGGTTACGTTTATATAGAACTACTTATATACATATATGTAATAAACGGGTTAGCTATATATATGTACATAGCTAAATACCTTAATAATATTTTACCTTATATAAGGAAATTATAATATTAACTAACAAGCTTTTTATATATATCCGGGTTATATAATACGTAAATTACGCCCTTATCTCTTAATAAGTTATTATTATTTTCGATACGTTATAACTACTTACTCGTTTCGTATATCTTCAAAAGTCTTTTTTTAAAAAAAATTTTATTAAAAATAAATTTATCTTTTTATTACAGCTTAAAAATTAAAATAACTACTAAGCTTTTTTCCGGCAGTAATACCGTTTCGACAGCGTTATTAACGTTTTGCTATCGTAAAATAAACAGTTCGTAACTTATAATCCTAGCTAATATATACCCTATTTTCTTAAGTATATCCCTAGCCACTTTATTTTCGGGCCCGTATATATTTATTTTTAACGAAATGTCCGTAACCTTAATAATAAAACAATAAATATTCGTAATTCTAAAATTTAATTAAAATATTTTTATCTTTAACGTCTTTTTTATTATTTCGATATTATCTTTTTTTTAAGGCTTTTTATCCTTATTATTCTGTAACAAGTTAAACTTTTTAAATAAATTATTAATTAAGTTACTTTTCCTCAGCCGGAATATAATAACAAAATTTACCGTTACGAAATAATTTAATTATCTTAATTACTTCGTATTAAAATATTATTTTAAATTTAAATATTTAAAATTAAAATAATACGTAATAACTTTCATAAAAAATTACGAATAATTAATAAAATAACGATATTTTTTAAAGGTATTAACGATAACTAATAACTTATTATTTTTTATAAAGTAACGAATTTCCTCCGGCGTTATTTTTTTAAACCTAAATACTATTAAGTACTAACGGTTTTTATAAAACTGAGATATAACTACCTTAATAATTTTACCGGATATATCTATTTCGATACAAATAAATAACGATAAATTAAAATACCGGAATATTTTCCCCGTTATAAAAACTACTTAAAATATTTTAAACGTTATCCTGTTTCGAAAAGATAACTATATAGAACTCTTAGCTTTTCTATAAAGTTAATCTGTTAACTGTATAAATATTTTTGCATAATTTTTAATAAACTTTCGATAAAATCCTATAAAACCTAAAAAAACTTAAATATTACAAAGGCTTTTCGGTAACTACCAGGCTTTAATAATCTCAATACGACTCTTTTCCATCTTAATACCACTAGGTAAGATTTAAAATATTTTAAAAAAAATTAAAAATATATAAAATTTATATTTATAAATATTTACGTAAAGTTTCTATTTTTTTTTATTTTTCGAATACTTTACTAATATATTATTTATATTTTATTAAGCTTTTATTATATATTAATATATCGTCGAAGTAAACGATATGCAATGTCGTTAGGTTCAAGCCGTATTATTTAGGCTGAGAAGTAAACGATATAAATATGATTTATTACACTTATTAAAGTTTGATTAATATATATTTAAAACGTAACTAGAACGTTTAAAAGTTCAAACGGTATTATTAAGTATTCGAAATAAGCATATCTCGTTCTAAAAGCGGTTTTCTATTTACCGCCCTTTTTACTACGTATTCGACGGTACGCATCTTTTAGGTCCAGCTTTATATATGTGGAAGTATTTACTAAATAATCCTGAATTTTTTATATTAAAGGTACAGGTATACGGTTTTTGTAAATTATCTAATTAAGCTTTTTATAATTAATATAAAAGCGTAACGCGCTTTCTTTTTTTAAAGGAAATAATATAAGAACTCCGGTTAGTCTATTATTACGTGTAATCTATCCTTTTTTCCCCCAATTTCTAAAAACTTTTTAAAAACCTTAAATGCCTTCTTTAAAACTAGGTAAAAAGGGCCCTAAGGAGATTTTTTTCCTTTAAATAAATTTATTGCATACTTATATAATAAATATTCCGGTAACTTAGCAGCTTATTTTTTAAAAAATAACTCGGTATAATTACTGTAATATCCTTTCTTATATTTTTCGTAATTCTTTAATGTAAACCTTTTATCGTTCTTGCCCGGTATTATAAATATAATAACCGTTACGGTTATAACGAAAATAATATCTCGTAACTTTTTCGTTAAATATACAGACTTAATATTTTCATATTTAAATTAATACTTTTACTTAAATAATAATCAATTAATAATAAAATTTTTAATATAATATTTAATTTTTTTATTTTTACGATAATAAACTAATATCTTTTTATTTTCGTAATATTAAATAAATTTATAATCCAATCTATAACGTTATCTATCTATATATTATAATAAAGTTATTTATATAAATTTCTAACCTCGGTCCAGGTTTTAATTAAAATAATTAACCTTTTTTTCAAACGCTTTATAACGTATCGTATTATAATTTACCTTTAAATACACTTAACCGTAAATTTTTATCTATTAATTTCCTTTACGTATTTTTAAAAGGCAATATATACGTAATAAAAAACTTTCTTTCTATTAACAAAGGTTTCGTATAAGGTTTAAGTTAGCGCCTATCGACTGTTCTTTCGGGTAATTCGATCGGATATAACTTTTTTTATTATAACTAAAATACGTTACTTTAAAGCAAAAGCTAGATATATAGCATTTTTTCACGTAATAACTATATATATATTTTCGAAATATATCTGCTATACATTAATTCTTTTTAAAATATTCGAATTTACGATAATCTATTTTTCTACACTTAAACAAACTTTTTAAGATATATTTAAAAATTCTTTATAAGGTATAATCGTATCCGTTATATAACCCGGGTTTTATAATAATTATAAACCCTAAGCTAATTATTAAATATTAAAAAAATATCGATCTATTCGTTACGGAATAAAGGTTTTTAAAATAAAGGTTAAAGGTAATAATTTTATATTCAAAACTTTCTTATAAACCGTATTTAAGAATTTACGTAAAACAAGTATAAATACGAAATTAACTATATAAAAACGTAACCGTATAATAAAACGGCATATCGGGTAAATCATACCGCCTGCTTATAAAAATGTAATAAAAGTTTATTTATTTTATTAATAAAACGTATTAATATTTTTATTAAATTCCTAATATATTGTATTAAACTTTACGTTAATAAAGGTAAATTATTATAATACATGTTCAAAAACGTTTTTAAAAATTATTTTTATACCGGATTAATTTATAAAACAATCGCAATAATAATTTCGTATCTTAATTTTCGCAGTCTTACTGCTTTCTTCTAATTTTTAATAAATATCCGTAAACGAATTAAATATAACGTACGCCAGCACGTAATTCATTCCGTAAAATCGTAATAATAACTTCTAATTTTCGAAAATAACATTTAATTAAATTATAAAATTCGTAAAATTTAAATAAGTTTTCCTTTAATACTTTAAATTAAGTAAAATCCTAACTAATTTATCCCTTTTTCCTTTTTTCCTATGTTCTAACAGGTTTTAATTGATTTATCGGTAATTAACGTAAATCTTTTAACGTTTTAACCTATTAAAGTTACATAATTTATAAATATTATAAATTCCAGGGTCTTTATAATAAAAGTATTATTAAGCTTTATAAAATTTAATGCGGAAGGTATATATAAAAAATCCGTTATATTAATATTAAAAGTACATAATATAATATTTAATCATTAGATTTTACGGTTTAATTATAAACGTTATTATTTTTTCGTAAAAATCTCTTACAAATATCATTACTTTTTTTTAAATAACCGTTCTCGTTATCCAGTATTTAAACTTCCTTTTCGTACTTACTAAACCGTTACCGAGATCTAAATAAAGTAAACTTAAGTTCTAAGGTTTAAATGAGCTTAATAACCAAAATAGCCGGTTTATTATTATACGGGGTCGTAATTATATTGCTTATTCCTTACGGTTTAATCGAAATAAAGAAATTTTAATTTATTAAATATATATAAATTGAAATAAAAAGAATAATACGGGTATATTAAGAACTAATTTAAAACTTGTCTTTTTTCCTTAAAAAGAAATAAGCAACTAGTTATATAACGGCTATCTCGTAACGGTATTATAACGATAGCGTAATGATAATATGTCGGACGGTTAACGTCGTCTCAGTAACGCGTAGAACCCCTTGCAATCCCTTAGTCCCTAACAATCTCTGAATTTATTTTAAATCCGTGTTATGCCGTTCCTTTTTAAATTCGGGTTTTTATTTATGGTTCTAACTGTCTTAAATAAGTTAAGCCTTATTAAGTTTTAATATAAAAGGATTATTTCGAAATTTCGATATAACCCGCTCGTTTTCGTAATTTATTTTCGATTCTTTAATGCTATTACGGCAAACGTTCGAAATAATATTTCAAATTTTTCGTTTATAAATTCGATAATTCGGATTATCTTTAAAGAAAAACGTATATAATTAAGTAGTTAAAGGGCGATTTAACTCGGTTAATTAGCTTTTTATAGTATAAAAGGAGTTATTAATTATAATAATTTTTATAAACTATAAATGTATAAATATATAACGTTTTATATAAACTTGTCGGCTATATAAGTTCGTCGGCTAATTCCTTTAATTTTTTAATTTTTTAATTTTTAATGTTTTTTTTAATATTAATAATATGGAACGTTTTGTAAAAGAAGTTAAAATAAATGTAATTATTTAAGTTAAAAAACGAACTTTAAAACTTAGTTATAATAAGTTTTATTTTATTTATAGCGTTTCCGTATTTATTTTAAAAAACCGATATAACGGTAAATTTTTCCGAACCGATATTGTTTTTAATTTGCGAAAATTAACCTTAACAGAAAAGAAATCGATTGTCGAATAAATTTTAAATTCAAATACGTAAGCTTTTTTATCAGGCGTTAATATGTTAAAAATATAACGAATTTACTATTTGCGTAATATGTTACAGAACGTATCGAAATTAATTAAATATTTAATTTTGTTAAATAGTAATAAATATTGAAAACGTATTTAAATCGAAAGATAAATTATTAAAAAGTTTTATGAGAAAATTTAGAAGTATATCGTAAATAGTGTAAGTTTGTTCGGGTTATAATTATAAAATACGGTATTATAAAGAAGGATATTTATAATTTCGACGAAATTAAGTTTTTAATAGAGTTTTTATAATAGTTAATATAGTTATTATTAATGTTAAAAAGCGTAAAAGATTTAAATAAGTTTAATAAGAAAATCGGGAATAATTTATAATAATATAAATTGTTACCTTTAAAAGTTAGGTTTTATTTTTATTTATTATTTTTATTAGGAATAATAATTTTTTCCGCTAGTTTACCGATAACCTACTTTTATCCGATTAAAGGATTATTATAAGTAAAAATAGCTGGATAATGAATAAATTAAGTTTAAAATATATTAAATATTTCCATAAATATTCTAAAATACGTATTAAAAATTCGAAACGTTTTTTTATTTTAACGAGTACGAAAATTATTATTTAATCGAATTTAAAGATTATTATAAGATTAACGATATTATTATATTTTATATATTTCTATATTTTTTTAACTTTTTTAACTTTTAAATATATTTTATTTTTCCTTATTAAACCGCGTATATTTAGTATATATCGAACGTTCTGTATAATATTACGTTATTTATATTATTAAGAAAGATTTTATTACCGGCTTTTACGATACGTTTAAAGTTATTATAACGACCAATAATATTAAATTTAAATTTATAAAAGTAAAAGTTATTTTATTCCATTTTAATTACGTTATTTTTAAATTCGAAATTTTTCTAATTATATTTATACTAACCGTTTCCCTGTTAATTTTTGCCTGTTTTATTTATTTTCTATTCGCGAAAATATTTAAATATATTAAGGAAATAACGAAATAAAAAAGTTATTTACTACAATATATTAGAAATTATTAAAGTAATTCGTTAATAAAAATCGTTAAATCGGTTAATTATTTTATAAAAAAAGTAATTTGTTATTTTTATATAAAATTCTTTTTTCTAAAAAAAATATATTTAATTACTTAAAATAAATTATGTTTTTACTAAATGCCGGAAAATTAAAAATAAAGATTTTTAAAAAAAGATTTTACTATAAAAGAAATATAAGATTTTATAATTACGAAAAAAGGTAATAATAAATAAATATAATTAATAACGGCCGAAAAGGGTTATCGTAAAAGGGTTTAAGCGAAGGAACGAAAATATAACGGTTACGGCAGACTCGGATATAATACGCGTATTTATAAAAAATATATAAAAACGTTTAACGATAAAAAATCCGATTAGTTTAAACTAATTTAATATATTATAATTATTTAATTCCAATTTATTATTACGAAATATTAAAAAGCGGCTAATAAGCTTATATAGTACGTTATATATATATATATGTATTAAAATAATATAAAACTTATTACGACGATAATAATTAGGGTTATAATTAGGTTTAAATACGGTTTGTATTATTGATTGGAAAGTTTTAGCAGGTTATATATATAAAAAGGTGTGTATTGCCAATCTAACTTGTGGGGCGCGATACCCCGATTCAAATCGACAGTAACCTTACCGGGTACAAGGAGGTTGCTTAGCACCCTATGTCTTTAATTCTAGGGATATATACGTCGATCTCTTATCGCCAGAGCACTCCTCATGCTATGAAGGGTCTACGCATACTAGATTAATGGAGAATGACAGCCCAATCGACAGGTTTTCAATAGGCGCCACCTGCTAGAATCAGTGCAAGATAGTACCAGAGACGTACACTTCAGCACACTCGCTAGAAGAATGGCGCGAAATCGGTTCGTGGATGCACTGAAATTGTTTCTCGATACTGCGGATTCCGGGGGGCTTGAGAATCTCGCTGTTCGACTCAAGCCTTATCGGCTCGCGCCGTTACAGGTGCAGAGGCCTGACGGGGCCAGGTCTATACCAGTGATTGTCTTCGATGGACAAGCGGCGGCTCACAAGGCCGAGGCCATTGCCGCGAATTCAATCTCGGAAGCCTCCCGTTTCGGTCATAGCCTGATGATCCCGCCTGCTGAACCATATTTCGATTTTGGATTACCGTGGAGCCCAGGAAACTGTCCTCCTGGAGATGGACAACTTTTGTCCGAGATGACATCACAGGCGCCCCGAAACTATGCACATGAAAATGGCAATACTTTTGGGTCGGATGGGATATGCAGACTAGATCAGATAAGGGTTGGAGATTTACGCCCTCCATCGAAACTCAAATGCTAAACGAGAAGGAACCGTACCGTGAGATGATCATGGAAGACGACATTGGAGAACTGCGCGGCCATTCAGCCGGACCAGTGTATCATCCAGTTCAACGCAAGTGTGAGGTGGAACCTTCGCGACCCTGATCCTCGCCTTCTGAAAAGCAGCGACGCTACCCACAACTCCTCCGCACTCCGACCTGTCCGGTACGACTCTAGATTCATGCAGCTCCGGACTTCTGGGTACAACACCGGAACATAGAATGCAAACCGGTTGTGAGACCACCGACCTGCAGAACGACCGCAGAATGAGATCAACGAGACGTCGTCCACGTCGCACTGCTGCGAGCATCACACACGCAATCATATCGAACTCACCATCTATAGCTCCATACAACACCCCTGAGAAAGCGGCGCTGGTCTTTCATAGCTGCATTAGAAAGGACTACCTCGATTTCCTCCGATCTAAACTGGTACACTGGGTCAAAGATAGGCTATGGATGCCGCTTAAGTCTCCTTGTCTCATGAGGGGGAGGTCCAGCTATGGGTTTTTGGAAAACAACTATTCCTGTGTTTCATAGCTGGATACTCGGTCGAGACTGACCAGGTTAGAAAGCGAGTAGCGCTCGTACTGCTGCACTCCCAGTACCTGGAGAGCTACCGAGACTGGAAGGCTCAAGAAGGACGAAAGCGACGAGGAATGATGGGAGTTGGACGAGGCGACATGACTCTGATAATGGACAATATCCTCCAGCAGACGACACCCGCCTGGGGGGAACTGAGCTCCAAGAAAAGGCTCCAGTTACGAGCCCTGTTTCATGGGCGAAAACGATATGGAAAACGGTGGTCTGTATATAATGCAGAGCTCGGGTCGAGTATTCTGCTTGTTTGCTCTCCTCAATTGGCCAACATGGTGTAAGTCCCTCTTCTCCTTGTGCTTAGGGCTATAAACTGATGCCCAAATCCAGGAGCAATACCAAAGTCACCATGGCTGCCCTCAAAGGGATTTCGCGGACCATCAAGGAATGCGTCCATATCATGATTGTCCTGAGAATACTCGAGCCACTGGCAGAGGGTTTGGTAAATAATGATCGGTATCAGGATTATCAGACAGATCAGATATTGGAGCAGTTTGAGACTCTCCAGGGTACTCTGCTCTGTGAACGGAGCGACGATTCAGATTGAACGGTGTACCAAATCTTACGGTCATCATGCTTTTCGTCCAGATACCCCGGATACCCGGATACGCGCTAGACGGGCGTTTCTTCATACGTGCATTCATCACATGCTTAAACAAGGTAGATCTCTCGAGTTGCATAAAATCAACGAGAGTGCAGCATATAAGAGGCCGTTGAAATACATGAATCGATTTCGAAATGTCGAAGGGATCAGAGATGCGCTTGATTCCTTTGAAATACGCCCATTTGCTATATATTGATCTACTCCTTCGGCTGCTCCAAAATTTCCTTGATCTCCTCCAAGGCCTTGAGGATCTGCTCCTTCTTACCGGCCTCAGTCCATGCCTTCCGGGTTTCATCGCCGAGAACACCTTCGTTAACAGCAGAAAACACGTCCGTTCCTTTGGCTAACGGGAGCAGAACCTTCGTTGGGACAACCTTCATCTTCATAACCAGCGCCAGACTGTGACTGAGCTGTTCATTGGCCCGGTTTCCACCCTGCGTTCCATAGCTGATGATCGTTACGGGCTTTCCGGGCCACTCGTTGTACAGATAGTCGATCGCGTTCTTGGTACCTCCCGCAAGACCGCCGTTGTATTCGGGAATGATGAAGATGTATCCATGGAAGGATTCGATCGTTTTACTCCATTTCTTCGAGTGTTCCTTGGTAAATTGCTTCATCGCGGGAACCATGGCAGGTACGACGGGCTCATCGTACACGGGGAGGTTGAAGTCAGCGATCGCGACCGGCTCAATTTGCAAGTTATCCGACGGCCGTGTCTTAAGCACATCGTGAACCCAGCCTGCGATGTCGCTGCCGACACGAGGGGTGCGGGTACTCCCGGTGATAAGAGCGATTCTGGACATGGTACTTTATGAAGAAAAATGGGTATGGATGTGTAACAGATGTTATAATCTTAGGGCAGACCACGGGGAGGAGAAGGGGAGTGGTTGAGAGAGTACATCACGGTCAGCCTCATATTTATCGGAATTCACTCGTGATTTGTAATCATCTCGAGTACCCGGGGACGGTACTCCGTATTAGAAATCGAATTCACCCCTATCTACGGAAGTCCACTTAAAGTCCTATGCAACGCCAAGACCGCTAAAGCCCCACATACATCGGTCTATGCATATGAGACAAGGTGTTAACTAACAGTGGTCTTTCCAGTGGCGCTCTTTATATTCGTTTCTGTCAGCTAGCAGGGGGTGCTAAACGTACCCCATATACGGAAAGGGTCCTGTTAGATATAGGGGACATCAGTTATATTATTGTATTCGGCTAGCTACGAGTGCTTCTTGCACGTGTGCAAATTTAATGTAGCCTATTAACGGAACATATATCTTCCGATCAAAGGGACCCTTTTCGTATATAAGGTACGTTTAATACCCCCTTAACGCCTTAAAGCATTTATAGCATTAATCGTTACATATTATTATTTCCTAAAACTATAGTTTTCTATTTAATTTTTCCTCCAGTAAATAAATTTTTGTAATTAATTAATTCCTTTTTTAAAATTACTTATAATTTTTTTTTTTTTTACCGCTTAAAGGTTTTCGTAATATTTACCAATGTTAATTTTTTTTTTAAAAATATTTAAATAATTTAAGTAATAAAATTTAACTTAGTTTATTAATTATCAGATATAAGGGATATCAGTTGTGTTGTTTTTTATTAGGCTAACTCGCGTATATTTCTCGTACGCGTACAGCTTTTGTGTAGCTTAGTAACGGAACATATATCTTCCGATTAGAAGGACCTTTTCCGTATTTAGGGTGCGTTTAACACCCCCTGTTAGCTAACATACCTCCTTAACGCCTTAAAGCATTTATAGCGTTAATCGTTACATATTATTACTTCCTAAAGCCACAGTTTTCTATTCGACTTTTTTTCCGGCGATTAAATCCTTTCAATTAATTAATTCTTTTTCCGAAATTATTCGCAGGGTATTTTTCCGTTATTTAAGGGCTTCCGTAATATCCATTAATTTTAACTGCTTTTTAAAGTACTTAAATAATTCGCGTAATAGGGTTTTGGTTAGTTTATTAGCCAGTATATCGCCTGTAAGTATATAGTTCATTTTAATTAAATTCTTTTCTGCAGCTTTTCGTAATTAGTAATTATATATATTTACGTACCGTAATTTTATTTATAATAAAGTAACGTCGGCGTTAATAAGCCGTATCGTTTGTTAATTATCGCATTATATATTTAATAATTTAATATTTAAAGTAATTTTTAATTTTTTAATTAATCGAAAATTAAATAAGGATTTTTTTTATAATTTACGCAAAAAATAATAACTTTACTTCGGTTATAAAAATAGTTACTATATTTTACTTATTCGCCTATTATTTTATTATTTTTTAAATAATTTTATAACGTAAACCCAGGAACCCCCCTAATTAATCGTATTATCTACGAAAAAAGCGTTATTTTAAAATTTAACGAATTTTCGTTTCCGAATTATAACGTTAACGTTTTAATCCCGATTAGGTATAATATAATTCTATTAATAGCTTTATAATATATGTCGTTAAGGTTTAAATTAAAATAAGCAAATTGGAATATGGTAAAAGATATATTAGGTTGCGTATTAATCGTTATATAAAAAATAAACCCGATTTTTTTCTGGTATTTATTAATAAAACTTAAATAAGTTAAATTAAAATTCGGTAATAGCTTAACGCTAATTATAAGTATTTTTAAAAAATTATTTAAATTTGTTTGGACATTAAATTAATTAATTTATTTATAAAATCGGATGAAGATAATTAGATTTTTTTATTAAGTTTATCTTTAATTATTTCGATACCGAGGAATTATTATAGGTTTTTACCTTTTATAAAGGTATACCGTTTCCGTATTTGTTAAATTAATTAATCGCTAAAATTTTAATTTTCCTTACGGTATATTATAATAATATCGTTTATAAAAAAAACAAGTATTTCTTAATAAATAAAATAATAAAGTTTATAAAAAACGGGGCTAAATCCTAATTTTTTAAGTATCTCGGTAAAGTCTTTCTGTTATAATAACGGCGACTTTTTTAAGCTATATAAAACTTTCTTAATTAGAAAAGTTTTATTACGTTACGGGTATCCTAGGGGTATTTTTATATATATTTTATAAAGTAACTAAGCGTTAACGAAAACGTTAATAACGTTATATTATTTTAATTTTAAGTCGAATTTAGCCATAATAATAATTAAGGTTTAAATAATTTTTTAGCTATTAATTATCTTATACGATAAAACGTATTTTGTATTTTTGCAATCAGTTATATATATTAAATTTGTAAATATATACTTATATATACCTTAAAATTTATTTCCCTTTAGTAAAAAACTAATTAACGATTTTTTTAAATCGTATTTCCTTATAACTTTATAAATATGCCTTTTCGGCTTTACCAAATATTTCTTTTAAAAAGTATATACTTAATTTTTTATAACCTTGCGACGATAATAATAAATCGCGCTTATATATTTAGTTTCGCAACTTAAAGATTTTATATATTTTCGTATCGAAACTTTTCCGATTAAAGTAATACGTATTTCGGATAATTAATTTTCTTAAATTTCCGTAATTTACCGGCCGATTATCGATCGTATTAATAAAATAAATTATTCGTTTTGCGTTAAATACGGTTTCCTATATTTTATAATCGTATCGATAATTATTTTTTCGATACGGAACGTATAAAAAACTTACGTTTATAACCGATAACATATTTTCGTTTTTTATTATTACCTTAAATTAAATAACGTAATAAAAGCTTAAAATTACTTTTATTATTTCCGTTAACGTAATAATCGTGGTAATTATTAAAATAAATGTTAATAAAAATAATAATTTAAAAAACGGAAATAATTCGAATATAATAATCGTATAAAGGTAATTAGTTTTATATAAATAAATTTATTTTTTCTTATTTTATACGTTTCGTACGCCTATATTATTTTAGAATTACCTTTTTTATTTAACCGATAATTAAATTATTCCGTTTAGGTTTTTATTTTTTTTTATATTTATATATTCAGGTAATTTAGGTATTAATTAGGTATTTTTACTTATTACAGTAGTTTTTATAATTTTTTTTTATAACGTACAAAAAATCGTTTTTTAAATTTCTGATATTACTTAAAAAAATAAATTTTTCGTTAAATTATACGTTTCGAATAATAATAACCTTATTAATTAACGGGTTCGAGATTTCGTAAATATTTGTAAATCGGTAATCGATTAAGAAATTAATTTAGGTTTTGGGATTTAATTTTTAAAATTTTTGTTTTTTTTTATAACGGTAATTATTATAACGTAAACTATATAGCCGTATATTTGTAAATGGGCTTATTAAAGGTTCCGATTAAATACTGTAATACCGTTTTTATACGCTAGGTAAATATAATAAATATCTTATAAGTTTTATTAAAGGAATACGTATTTAAAGGTACGGTTATATAGATATACTGTTATTTTAAAAATATATATAATTAAAAACAAAGCTAATTTAACGTTATTTCGTATCGTAATTAATTATTTTTTTAATTATATTTTTTTAAATATTTTATACCCCCGTTTTAAGTTTAAATATACGGTATTAAAATTTCGTTATCGTATTCGATTATTGATAGAAAAACTTTATTTTAATTTTTTAAAATTTTTAAAAAATATTCGAACGTTATAATTAATATATTTTGTTTTCCGTTTTTAAAGTAGGTATCCTAAATAAAACCTAAATACCTGTCGGTAACGAACATAATATATTTATATTTTTTAAGGTTTTTTTTTAAAATCCGTAAAGTTGATAATAATTTATTATTCTAATCGGAAAACTTTTTCCTTCGGTTTTTAACGTATTTATTTTTTTGTTTTCGCTTTATTATATATTTAGTATTCGATTGTTATAAAACTTTTTAGGCGTATTCCTTTTATGTAAAATTGCAATTAGACGATTATTTCGGGCTTTAAATATTTTAATTTTAAATGTTAAATCGTACCGTTACCGATTTATAATAGTTTCGTTATATAAAAATTAACGTTTCGTTTATAAAATATTAAGGTTATATCGGTAACTATCGTATTAATATTTTCGATAACAAATTAATTAAATTTATTTATTAACGTAATAATTATTTAATTATATTTATTTCGAAAAAAATTATGAATTTTTCTGTTATTATATTAATATTTTTTTTTCGGAACTGCCGGAAAAATATTAAATTATATGCGAAATCCTTACAGTAAGTTACGTCGTATAAACGTAATATTTTTAAGCTTTTAAAGCTTTAAAGCAGTATATTTACTTTTTCGTATTTTTTAATTGGGATAAAGCTGTTTTTTATATACATTCCGTCGTTTTAAATCCTTATCTTATAGTTTAGGAATTTGTTAATAAAGTTAAAAATATATATCGTAGATTTTAAATTTAAAATAAACGATTTTTTAAAAGAATAAAACGCGGCGTTTATCGTCTTATATGAATTGAAGATTAAAAAATACGCCAGGACCCGTTTTATTCCTTTTAAAAATTAATTTATTTTTTAAGTAATTATTTTCTTTTATAATTTTCGATAAACGATTAATCTTTTCCTTTAAAAATTGATCGGAAATAATTCGGTTCAGGATTAACGTTTAAATTATTTTTTTAAGTTTAAACTTTACTAGAACTTTATTAAGAAACGCGTAAAAATATTAGAATAATATATACGAAAGGTTTAGGTACGTTTTGTACCGAATTTTCTATACGTTTAATTTTTGGCACTTTCGTTTATTGCTGCGGTTATTTCGGCCCGTTTAGGAACTTTTACGTTCGCTTTGTTTCGGTTTACGCCCTAAGGTCCTTTTTTACGGTTAAAGGATATTTTTGGCCTTTTTTTAATTAGAATCGTCTTAATTAAAAGGATCCGCGGGTATTCCGTAAAACGTTAGAAATATTGCTTTAATATTGTTAGATATAGGTTATAAATGAGTTATAATTTAATAATTTAAGAAGATAATTGTTATTTTTTAATAACTAATCGTATTTTTATTAATTTTAAATTTTATTATTATTTAAAACGTAGTTATTTAAATTTCTATAATAGGTGCTAATGTTATATGTAGGTCGTTAACCTATACGATTGTCGTTTTCGTTTCTAGGATTTTATGTTGTTATTTTTAGGTTATAATTTTTTGTTATTTCACGATTTATTCGTTTAATTTCCTTGTTAATTTCGAAACTTGTTTTAATTTTTCGCGGTATTTTCGTTAAGTATTAATTAAAAGCTTATTGTCGTATATTTTACTGGATTTAGCTAATTTAGCGTATTATTTCCGTAAGTTTTTTTTCAAGAGGAAATTTGTTTTTTTAATTATTACAAATATTAATTTTAAAATTTATTTTATAAAATCGTTGTTATTTTTTCGGAAGGTATCGTATTTGTAATTTTTATAAGTCTATGCCGTAAAGTTTTAATTATAAGTTTATTTATTTTCGGTTGTTATTTTAAAGGTATTCGTTAAGTAATTAATATAATCGATTTTTTCGTAAGTTTTTCCAGAAAATATAAATGTAATTAAGGAACTGTTTAGGATATTAATTCGTATCGTATAACGGATTCGTTTTTTCGGATATAAAGTTATATTAGGTTTTGTTAATTTAATAGGTTACGGCAATAATTAGTTACGATCCATATAATCCTATATATTGTATTGGGGTTGGAGCTGTAAAGCTGTACAGCTGTACAGCTGCTGCAGCTGTTCTAGCTTCTTCTAGCTGTTTCTAGCTACGTTACCAAGTGGGTCGGCGATGGTCTATATAATGCCGACCTACCAACTTTTGTATGTAGTTTTCTATAGCATCAAGGAACGCCCGGCATTTTTCTTCCAAGCTTCTGATTAAGAGGTTCTCACATATATACAGCTTTGATAAGCCCTGTCCCAATTCAATATTAAAAGCATGCGCGTTAGCCTGGAATTCGCCTTTAAAATGGTTCCAGTCTTTAGGTCCGTTATAAATAACGGAGGACGTTAACGATACCGTTATTATTGTAATTAATGAAATATACGAATAATTATTATTAATATATAGCCTATATCGTTTCAGCAATAGCTGATTAATTAATAATAACGCGAATTAAGTAAATGAGACTTTTAATTATTAGATATAGGGGATATTAATCATGTTATTTTTTATTAGGCTAACTTGCGGATGTTTCTCGTACGCGTACAGCTTTTGTATAACCTAGCAACGGAATATATATCTTCCGATTAAAAGGACCCTTTCCGTATTTAAGGTGCGTTTAGCACCTCCTGCTATCTGACATTAATTAATATATCGCCTACAAAGCTATAATTTATTTTAATTAAATCATTTTTTATAATTTTTCATAATTAGTAATTATATTCATTTATATATCGTAGTTTCGTTTATAATAAGATAACCTTAATATTAAATATTCCTATAATTTATTAATTAAATAAAAATTAAATAAATTCTTCTTTATAATTTACGCAAAAAATAATAATTACTATATATCACTTACTCGCCTGTTAATTTTTTTTAAAAATAACTTTATAACGTAAATTTAATTTTTTTAATTAATTATACTATTCGGAAAAGAAAAACCTTATTTTAAATATTTGATAAATATTCGATTTTAAATTATAACGTTAAGGTTTTAATTCGAGTTTACGTATAATATAACTTAATTAATAGCTTTATAATATACGTTATTAAAATTTAAGTTAAAACGGGCAAATCGGGATATAATGAAGAATATATCGGGTTACGTATTAATTATTATATAAAAAATAAGACCGATTTTCTTTTAGTATTTATTAATAAAACTTAAATAAACTAAAGTAAAATTCGATAATAATTTAATATTAATTATAAATAGTTTCAAAATTATATATACTTTTTTTAAAAATTAAATTAATTAACTTATTTATAAAATTAAATTAAGATAATTAATTTTTTTTATTAAATCTATTTTTACTTACTTCGATATCGAAAAACTATTATAATCTTTTACTTTTTTATAAAGGTAACGTACTACACCACCTCGCGAGCCAAACCACCTTGCGAACCGCTTTTATCAATATATTCACTATCCAACTTTTATCAACAATTATTTAATACCAATAACATAAAACGTCTTACAAAAAAATCTAAAATAAACCTGGCTATGTAAGTTAAAAAACAAAACCCGAAACTTAATTTTAAAAAGTTATATTCTTTTTATAAAATCCCCGAATCTACTTTAAAAACCCGATATCACAATTAACGCGCCCGAGCCGATATTTTGTTTAATTTGCCAAAATTAACGTTAACCGAAAAAAAATCCATTACCAAACGAATCCTTAATTTAAATACGTAAACGTTTCCTATCCGGTTTTAATATATTAAAAATATAACGAATTTATTATTAACCTAACGTATTACGGTATACGTCGGAATTAATTAAACGTCGAAATTTATTAAACGGCAAAAAAAACTTTAAATACGTTTAAATCGGAATATCGATTATTAACGGATATTATGCGAAAATCCAAAAACATTTCGTAAATAATTCGAACTTATTCGGGTTATTATCGTAAAATACGGCATTATAAAAAAGGATATTTATAACTTCGATAAGACTAGATTTTTAATAAAGTTTTTTATAATAACGGGTATAGTAATTATTAATACCGAAAAACGTAAAAAACTTAAATAAATTTAATAAAGAAATAAAAAATAAGTTATAGTTATTTAAATTATTAATTCTTAAAATTAAGTTATACCGTTATTTGTTATTATAACAAGAAAAAATTATTTAAAATTTTAATTCCGTAATAACTTATTATTAATAACCAATTAAAAAATCGCATTAAATAATAATAACTAAATAACGAACGAACTAAATTTAAAATAAATTTAACATTTCGATTAATATATTCGAACATATACGAAAAAATCGAAACGGTTTTTTATTTTCGATAGTTACAAAAATTATTATTCGATAAAATTCGAAAAATATTGCATTAATTACGATATTATTATATTTTGTATACCCGCGTATTTTTCGTATAAATTTTAACTTTTTAACGTATTTTGTTTTTTTGCTTTAAAACGCGTTTATTTATTATATATCGAAAATTTAATACGACATTATTATATTTATATTACCAAAAAAAATTTCCTTACCGGCTTTTATAATACGTTTAAAATTATTATAACGTCCGATAATATCAAATCCGGATTTGCGAAAATTGGCTTTATTCCATTCGATTTTAATTATATTTTTTCCGAATTCGAAATTTTTTTAATTATGCTTACGCCGACCGTCTCCCCGTTAATTTCCGCCGGTTTTATTTGTTCCCCGTTTACGAAAACCTTTAAAAATATTAAAGAAATAATAAAATAAGGACGTTATTTGCAAAAAAAAATTAAAAATTACCAGGGTAACTCGTCGATAAAAATTATTAAATCGGCGAATCTTTTGATAAAAAGTAACTTATTACTTTTGTACGAAGTTATTTTTTTTCGAAAAGAAATTACTTAATTATACGAAACGAATTACATTTTAAATAAACGTTAAAAAATTAAAAATAAACGTTTTTAAGAAAAAAGGATATTTACTATATAAAAGGGATAAGCTTTTTTGGCCGAAAAGGAAAAAGGTAATGGAAAAATACAGCTTATAACGGTTAAAAGTAATTATTGTAAAAGGGTTGTAACAAAAAAACGGAAATATAGCATTTACGGCAAACCCGGACATAATGCGCATATTTGTAATAAAGCTATAAAAACGTTTAACGAAAAAAAATCCGATTAATTTATGTTATTTTGATATGTTATAATTAATTAATTTGAATTTTTTATCGCGAAATGCCGAAAAGCGGTTCGCAAAGTAATTTAGCTTGTAAGATGGTGTAGTACGTTATACCGTTTTCGAATTTACTAAATTAATTAATTAATAAAGGTTTAATATTTTTTACGGTATATTATTATAATATCGTTTATAAAAAAGATAATAAATACCCTTTAACGAATAAAATAACAAGGTTTATAAGGAACGGGGCTAAATTTTAAATTCTTAAATATCCTAGAAATTCTTTTTATTAAAGTAAAAATAACTTTTATAATTTATATAACGCTCTTTTAATAAAGAAAATTTTATTACGTTACGGATATTTTAAAGATATTTTTATATATACTTTATAAGGTAATTAAGTATTAACAAAAACGTTAATAACGTTATATTACTTTAATTTTAAATTAAATTTAACTATATTAATTATTAATATTTTAAGTAACTTTTTAATTAAAATAAATACATATATATTATTATAAGAGTTTTTTACTTATTAATTACTTTATATAATAATAGGTATTGTATATTTTTATAACTAATTATATTTATGAAACTTATAAATATATACCTATATATATTTTAAAACTTATTTTCCTTTAATAAAAATTAAACCAACGATTTCTTAAAATTATGTTTTTTTTATAACTTTATAAATAAACTTTTTCGGTTTTACGAAACAATTCTTTTAAATAAATATTTATTTAACTTTTCTTAACTTCGTAATAATAACAATAAATTACGCTTATATGTTTGATTTTCTAACCAAAGAATTTTATATATTTCGTATCGAAACTTTTCCGATTAAAATAATACGTATTTTAAGTAATTAACTTTTTTAAATTTTCGCAACTTATTAGCCGATTATTAATTATTTTAATAAAATAAATTAATCGTTTTATATTAAACGAAGTTTTTGATATTTTATAGTCGTACCGATAATTATTTTTTAATTACGGAACGTATAGGGAATTTACGTTTATATTTCGTAAAGTATTTTCGTTTTTTATTATTACCTTAAGTTAAATAACGTAATAAAAATCTAAGATTGTTTTGATTATTTCTGTCGGCGTAATACTTATAATAATTATTAAAGCAAACGGAAATAATTCGAATATAGCGGTTATATAAAGGTAATTAATTTTATACAAATAGGTTTGTCTTCCGTTATTTCGTACGTTTCGTATACCTATATTATTTTGAATTTTTTTTTTATTTAACCGGTAATGAAATTATTCTATTTAGGTTTTCGTTTTTTTATGTTTATATATTTAAATAACTTTAACCTTAATTTGGTAATTTTATTTATTATATTAACTTTTATAATTTTTTTATAACCTATAAAAAGTTATCTTTTAAGTATTTAATATTAGCTGAAAAAATAGGTTTTTTTTTATTAAATTATAGGTTTCGAAAAATAATAATCTTATTAATTAATAAGTTTTAAATCTCGTAAATATTCGTAAATTAATAATTAATAAAAAAGTTGATATATATTTTAGAATTTAATTTTCAAAGTTTTTGTCTTTTTTTATAACGGTAATTATTATAATGTAAGTTGTATAATTATATATTCGTAAACAGGTATATTTTCTTTTCGATTCAGTATTATTATATTATTTTTATATATTAGGTACATATAATAAATGTTACATAAACTTTCTTAACTAAAACGTATTTAAAGATACGATTATATAGATATATTACCGTTTTAAACATATATATAATTAAAAAAGAAAGTAATTTAACCTTATTTCGTATTATAATTATTTAGTTTTTAATTATATCTTTTAAATACTTTATACCCCCGTTTTAAATTTAGGTATACGGTATATAAGGTTTAAGTCTGATATTAAAAGGAGGTGATTGTAATATATCTCGAAGTTAGTAATTTTTTAAAAGTATTATTATTATATTTGATTATTTATAAAAAAAACTTGATTTTAAGTTTTTCAAATTTTTAAAAGGTATTTAAACGTTATAATTAATATATTTTATTTTTAGTTATCAAAGTAAATATGTTAAATATAGCTTAAATACCTGTTAGTAATGAATATAACGCATTTATATTTTGCCGGGTTTTTTTTCTAAGTTTATAAAATTAACAGTAATTTTTTACTTTAATCGGAAAACTTTTTTTTAAGTTTACGACGTATTTATTTCTTAGCTTTTACCTTATTATATATCTGACATCCGATTGTTATAAAACCTTTTAAACGGATTTTTCTTCATATAAAACTATAATTAAACGATTATTTCGAGTTTTAAATAACTTAATTTTAGGGATTACATAGTACCGTTATTAATTCGTAGTAATTTTATTATTTATAAGTTAACGTTTTATTTTTAAGTTCTAAAGATTATATATATAACCGTTATATTAATATTTTCGATAACGAATGAATCGAATTTATTTATTAACGTAATAATTATCTAAATATATATATCTCGAATAAGGTTGTTAATTTTTCTCTTATTTTACTAATATTTTTTAAGTTATTAAAAAGATACCAAATTATACGTAAAACCTTCGTAATAAGTTACGTTATATAAACGTAACGGTTTTAATCCTTTAAGACTTTAAAGTAATATATTTATTTCCCAGTATATCTTAATCGAGACGAAATTATTTTTTATATATATTCCGTTATTTTTAATTGTTATTTTTTAATTTAGAAACATATTAATTAAGTTAAAGATATAAATCGTAAATCTCGAATTTAAAATAAATAATTTTTTTTAAAAGGTAAAAAGTAACGTTTACCGTATTATATTAATTAAAAATTAAAAAATACCTTAAAACCCGGTTTATTCCTTAAAGAATTAATTTTCTCCTGGGTAAATATTTTCTTTATACTTTTTAATAAAAGATTAATGCCTTTTTTTAAATATTAAATTAAACTAATTCGGTTTTTTATTAATATTAAAACTGTTTTACTAAGCTTATAATTAACTAGAGTTTTATTAAGAAACGCGTAATAATATTAAGGTAATATATATGCAGGGTTTAGCTATATTTTATACCGAGTCCCTTATAAGTTTAACTTTTAACGTTTTCGCTTATTATTATTATTATTATTTCGGCCTATTTAAAAACTTTTACGATTATTTCGTTTCGGTTTATACCTTGGAGGTTTTTCGCGGTTAAAAGTTATTTTTAATCTTTTTTTAATTAAGACCGTTTTAGTTAAAAGAGTTTACGAATATCTCGTAAAAAATTAACCGTTATTTATTTTAAACTTTTATATTATTTAAAATATAGTTATTTATACGTTTATAATAGGAATTAATGTTATATATAAATTATTAATTTATACGATTATCGTTTTCGTTTTTAAAACTTTATATTGTTATTTTTAAGTTATAATCCTTTATTGGTTTACGATTTATTTATTTAGTTTTTTTGTCGATTTCGAAATTTGCTTTCACTTTTCGTAATATTTTCGTAAAATATTAATTAAATCTTATTATTATATATTTTGCCGGATTTAACAAATTTAACCTATTATTTTCGCAAGTTGTTTTATAAAATAATAATTTCTTAATTGTTAAAAATATTAATTACAAAACTTATTTTATAAACTTGTTAATATTTATTCGGAAAATATAGTATTTACGATTTTTATCACTATATGTCGTAAAGTTTTAATTCTAGGTTTATTTATTTTCGGTCGTTGTTTTAAAGACATTAGTTAGGTAATTAATATACTCGATTTTTCTTTAGTAATTTTTCCTTTAAATATAAATATAAAATAAGGAATTATTAAAGATATTATATTGTATTATATAACAGATTCGTTTTTCCGGATACAAGGTTATATTAAGTTCTGTTAATTTAATAATTTACGGAAATAAATAATTAAAATCGATATAATTTTATATATCAAAAACGCTGATTTTAATTTAAAATTCGCTTTTAAAACGGTTCTCCGATATTAAAAATCATATTCGGCACGTTTTAATTAAAATAACGCCGCTTAAAAATATTATAAATAAATGATATTTCTTATTTAAAAAGTAAAATATTTATAAATTATTTATTAACTTATTTATAATCTTAAATAACGTATTATTAATAACTAATAATAAAAAGCTTTAATTAAAAAATGTTTTTGACCTATTTTAAATTAAACTTTATAATATCTTTTTTATATATTTAATATAATTAAGATAGTTAAAAACTATATTATATATAAGAATTTCGAATTCGATAATAATTAACCAGAAATATATATATTTTATAAAATTAATAAATTAATGTTTTGAAAAAAATCTATAATTAAGGTATTTTTAATAATTTTATATTCGATAAAGGGTTTTTATAAATATTTTATATTAAAGGCGTGATTCGTATAAAAATAGCGTAAATATATAAACGTTATATATATATAAAATAAAAAGTTTAAATAAATAAAATTTAAACGATTTTTAATATAATTATATTATTTTACTTAAAAATTAACGGTTTATTTTTAACGTTGCTTACGCTATTTATACTTTACTTATATTATTAAATTAATAAATACGTATAATTATAAATAAAGAAATTATTTATATATAAAGTAAAATAAGAACGGAAAAGAATTACGGTTTTTTATTATATGCAAGGTAAAGTGCCATTAAGGTATCTAGCTATATACATACATACAGCTGATCCGTTTACTATGTACATGCACAAAAGATTACATAATGCAACCGGGGAACACCCCCCTAAAAACCGTCCCTTCTTAGCCAAGGGCCGGAAAAACGCAATGCGGGTCATTGACACGGTAACAACAAGTGGTACGTATACGATTAAATTGATTGGTTGGTTCCCAGAGCCCCCAACCTCTCCGGTTGTCGCCGACACGTTAGCGGGGCCGAAGCCCCAATTGGTCAGCTCCTTTAGGCTGGCGCCACTTAAAAAAACGGTAGCCTAAGCTGGATTTGAACCAGCTGTCTCTTGCGATTAATCGCAACAAGGTACCTAAGCCTGTCGCAATTAAAAGAGACACACCCAGGCTCGCACCCACTAAGCTATTAGGCCAGTTTTTTATTATATAAATCGGTTATTTTAGCTAAATTAACCTCTATTTTCCGGATATAATTAATTATTTTCTAATCTTTATAAATAAAATAAAAATATTTCGAAACCTAATAAAATTATTTTACTTTAAATTTATTTATTATTTAAATTTTATTTCGATAAACGTTAAAAATATAATTAATAATACCTTTTTTATTAATTATATTTAATTAAATTTAACGGCATTAATTAAATAATATACGTTTTAATTTAAGAAAATTAAAAAACTTTTATTTATTATATTTATAAAACGTATTAAAACCTAATAACTTAATAATCGCGAACCTAGGTATCTCTTTTAATTACGATAAATTTAAATACCTTATTACGATTAATTACAAAAAACAGTTGGTTTAAATCCAGCTTAGGCCACCGCCCCTTTAAAAGCGCCAACTTAAAGGAGCTAAACTATTAGAGCTTTAGCTCCGCCACTGTATCGGCAACAACTAAAATAGTTAAAGGCTTTAGAAATTAATCAAATTAATCGTATACGTAATCGCATTTATTACCGTATTAAAAATCTCCTATTAATCGGGTTTTTTAACCGGCCTTTTAAAAGGTACGGTTTTTAAAAATACCCTCCGGTCGCGCTTATAAAAACCAATATATATATATATATAATAAATAAATTAACTACGCTAAATACCTAATGGGATATATTCTTATAAAACGTATTAATAAAAATAAAAAATAAAATTTAAATAGTATTAAATATTATTATAACGTTTTATTAAATTATTTTATTTTATAATAATAATTAAAACGAAATATAAATTAATTTTATTTTTATTTAAAAAAAATACGGTTATAATAATACGTAAAAATAATAATAATATTCTGTATAATGGAACTATAGTAAAATATTATATTATAAACATAACTTTAAATATTATTATTATCATAATAAAGTACAATATTATATTATTATACCTTACGGTAAAACCTAACCAATTTCTTTAAAAATTATATTATTATATAAAGATTATTACGGTTATTTTATTTTTTTATAATAATCGGTTTATATTTTTAATTAATATATAATAATTTTCGTAAATCTTTAACCTTAATAATATATTAGTTTTATCTCGTAATATACTTAGAAATAATAAAAATTTATTTAATAAATAAAATAAATAACTCCTATAAATTTTAAAAATTATTTTAATTATAATAATTAAATTAATAAAAACAATATATAAAAACTTTTAAATCGTTATTTTTATAAATCTGTTTAAATTTCCGTTTTATAGAAAATAAAGTACTATTAAGGTATTTAGCTAACTATATATAACAAGTTGATTTATTTATTAAATATATATATAAAGGATTATATAAACGTAATACGAGTTATATAATACGGCAACTAACGATAAATTGTACCCGATTAATTAATTAATTCCCAACGCCCTTAATCGTAACTAGTTTAAAAGCCCTCAGTTACCCCTTAATTATTGCCAACACGGTAATAAAGCCGAAGTCCCAATAAATTTAGCTTCTTTCTAAACTAACGCCACCTAAAGAAACGGTAGCCCAAATTAAATTTAAACTAGCAATCTTTTACGATTAATCGTAATAAGGTGCTTAAACCTGTCGAAATTAAAAGAGATACCTAGGTTCGCGAATATTAAGCTATTAGGTCATTTCCGTTTTATAATATTTAATTATTATTATTATTTTTAAAAATATAACTACTTGATTTAAAAACTTAATATAATTAAAACTTACAGTTTTTACAAATTTTTACATTTATTTAAATAATATAAATCGTATTAATATTAAATAACAAATATTCCTATAAAGGATAAAATTCGGAATTTTTTACGAAAATTATAAACTTACTATATAATATATCGTTATATTTTAGTATAAAAAATCCTAATTAATAAAAATTATAAATTTCTGTTAACTTTCGCATATTAATAACCTATTACGTATTCGATTTTCTTTTAAAATATTAATTAAACTAATAACTCGGCTTATATTATCGCAAAATATCTAATTATATATAAAAATTTTAAATATTATATTAATTCTTTTATATTAATACTAAAAATTTAATATACGCATATATATATTTTATTTTAATATCGTAATACAGTAAAATTAAAAAAATCAGATTTATTATATTTTAATAACAGTAACGAAAACGTAACAGGTTCGGGCTATAACTATTACATATATTAAAGTTTAAAAGTAACAATTAAATTTTAATTAAGACTAAAATAACATTAATAATAAACTATCATCGAAATAATTATATAAATATATATATAACTATAGAAAACGTTTAATTATTAAATTAATATAAATTTTTATTTTTAAAAAAAAATATACTAAACGGACCCCTTTTCGCCTAATTATAACTTAGGTCTTATTAGCTCGATAAGAGAATTTAAGATTTAATTGGTTAATATTTAGCGTTATAAAGCGGTACTTAAATTACCTTAGCTAGCTTAGACCTTTTTAGCTTCTTTTTTAATTTCTTTATCGAGGTAGTAAGGCTTAAATAATAATTATACGAAAATGTTTTTATTTAGCAGATTTTAAAAATAAAAATAAAAATTATTAATAACATAATAATAAAACGTTTCTTATAGTTATATATATATTTATACGACTACTTCGATTATAGTTTATTATTTAAACCGTTCTAGATTTAATTAAGCTCCGTTTATTACTTTTAAACCTTAACGTATTTATTATTTACAGCTCGAACTTATCGCGTTATTATTGCCCATTTCGAAATATAATAAATTCGATTTTTTTTTTGTTTTATAAAGTTACGTTTTTAAAACAAAATATACGTAACTTACCATACCACCTCGCGATAAAACATTTAAATTAATTAATTATAACATATTAAAATAACATAAATTAATCGGATTTCTTTCGCTAAACGTATCTATACCTTTCTTATAAGTACGCGCATTATATCCGGGCTTATTTTAAACGTTATATTTCCGTTCCTTAATTTTAACCTTATTATAATAATTACTTTTAGCCGTTAAAAGCTATATTTTTCCACTATTTTTTTCTTTTCGGCCAGAAAAGTTTATCCCTTTTATATAGTAAATATCCTTTCTTTTTAAAAACATTTATTTTTAATATTTTAACGTTTGCTTAAAATACATTTCGTTTCGCGTATTTAAATCATATCTTTTCGAAAAAAAGTAACTTTATATAAAAGTAATAAGTTACTTTTTATGAAAAAATTCGCCGATTTAATATTACATATTAATAAATTATCCTAGTACTTTTTAATTTTTTGTAATAAATAACGTTTTTATTTTATTACTTTTTTAATATTTTTAATTTTTTTCGCAAGTAAGAAATAAATAAAACCGTCGGAAATAAATAAAAAAACGGTTAACGTAAATATAATTAGAAAAATTTCAAGTTCGGAAAAAATATAATTAAAATCAAATAAAATAAAATTAATTTTCGCAAATTTAAATTTAATATTATCGGACGTAATAATAATTTTAAACGAGTTATTAAAACTGGTAAAGAAACTTTTATTAATAATATAAATATATTAATATAATATTAACCATTTAATATATAACGAATAAATACGTTTTAAAAAAGAAAAATAAATTAAATTAAAAAGTTAAAATTTATAGGAAAAATATGTAAATATATAATTATAACGTATTACATAAGCTTGCGAGCTATATAAGCTCGCGAGCTGTTTTTTGGCACCTTATAATAACTAATTTAAATAATTCAACTATAACATATCCATTTGATTTACATTAACCGTATTTTTTGTCGCCGACCGTATATATAGCTCTTTATTAAATATACGTATTATATAAGGTTTGTTGCCGACGTATATTGCTATTCCCTTTTTACCAATCCGTATACGACCGATAACCTATATCAACTATTAATAACAATTTTTTACCGCCACTTTTCTGCCGGCCAAAAAAAACTTGTTTATCGTATATAATAAATATTTTTATTAATTAGAATTCTTTATTTTAATTCGTAAGGTCCAATTATTATTCCGATAAGTTTTATAATACTGCGATACGCGTTTCGACGCGTTTTATAATAAGCCTTATAACCTTATCCCGCAGTTTTATAACGCGTTTTTTAACGCGTTTTCCAACCGACGTATTTTGCAAATATTTTTTACGTATTAAAGCCGTATTAAAAACGTTTACGTATACGGATTGGAAATTCGGTCGGTAATCGTTTTTTTATCGGTTAATTTTAATATTTTCGAAATAGGGGTAATAATAACCTAAACGCGTTCGGGATTAATTGGTTATATATGGATTAGCAAAAGGGGAATAGTAATATACGTCCGTAATAAACCTTATATAATACGTATATTTGGTAAAAAGCTATAGATACGGTTGGTAATAAAGAATACGGTCGATTTGAATTAAATAGATATATTGTAATTAAGTTATTTAGATTAGTTGTTGTAAGGTGCTAAAAAACGGCTCGCGAGCTTGTATAGCTTGCGAGCTTGTGTAGTACGTTAATAATATTATAATTAACATTATAATTTTCGTAACCGTCGAAAATAAAAAAAAGTTTTAAATGTTTTATACGCGTTCGAATATATTAATTGAAATAGTAAATTTATTTTAAATTTACTTCGTTTATTTTCTAGGTATTAATACTTAATATAAATTTTTTATTAATTATTAATATTAAAATAATACGGAATTAAAATTTAAAATATTTTTTTCCTGATATAATAATAAATAACGATATTATTTAACTTTTAAAATTAATAATTTAAATAATTATAATATTTTTATTAAATTTATTTAAACTTTTTACGTTTGTCGGTATTAATAATGATTATATCCGTTATTATATCAAACTTTATTAAAAATGTAATTTCGTCGAAATTATATGTATTTTTTTATAATAGCGTGATTTATAATAGTAATTTAAATATAATCGAATCATGTGTAAAATATTTTAATGTATATATATTTAAAGATTTTTACTGTTTAATAAATTTTAACGTTTAAGTAATTCTAATATATATCGTAATACGTTAATTTTCGCAAATTAAAAAAAAATATCGGTTCGAACGGATTAACCGTAATATCGGATTTTTAAAATAAATTCGGGGACGTTATAAATAAATTATAAGTTTTAAAACCATATTTCGTATTTCGGTTTTTAATTTAAATAATTAATTTTTTTAAATTGTTTTATAAAACGTTTTATACTATTAATATTAAATAATTACTAATTAGAGTTAAATAATAAATATATTAATCAAAACGGTTTTTAAGGTGGTTAAACTTGCGAAATAATATAGTACGTTACGTATATATTAATTTTCTAGCGTTAATATAAGGAAATTAATATAACGTTTAAAAGTTTTATTTATAGTTAAATTTTTTATAATAATATACGCCGACCGTATAATATAACCGTTCAGATTAACCGGTTAATTAACCGCTTAAAAACACGAGTACGGAATAAATTATTAATATACGAAAATTTAAAAAATTTTATAACTTTTATTAATTGAAATTCTTTATACTAAAATATTACCATATTTTATATAATAAACTTAAAACCTTTATAAAAAGCCAGGAATTTCGCCGTCTGCTAGAAAATTTATCGTTTAATATGAACATAATTTATATTATGTTTAATAAAAGTTAATAATTTATAAAATCTTAAATTCTCCTTAAAAAGACGCAACTGTATAATAAAATTAAATAAAGTAATAGATTATATATCTCGGTTACTAAGCTTTATTAAACCTTAAACCTTTTCGCAGATTACTTAATTATGCCCCTATCGACGATTATTCCTAACCAAATTCTGGACGGTTTTCGCAATCCGGAATAACCGGATAATCCATTATTCGTAATTTTCCTTGCATCAAATTAAAAGTTAAACTTCGAAATTCTTAAACCCTTTACCGCTTATATTTAGCTTTCCTAGCAATTCCATTATAGAGTCGATATTTTCCACCATAAAATCGTTTAACTTTTAATTATTTTTACGTATATAAATTAAATTATATTTAAAAATTAAAAATAAAATTAAATCTTTTTAAAAGAGGTTGATTAAATTAACGGAAATATCGATATCTTTTACTTATTCTAAAGCTTTATAAAACTTAAAAAACTTTAAACAAAATACCTTTCGCAAAGACTTTACAATTACGGAATACCGGTATCTTATAATAAAAATTACCCGGCATATTTTAATTATTTTAATTAATAAAAATTCGAAAAATTATAAAATCAATCGAAGATAAAAGTAACAGGTTTAAAATTCCTAGCCCTTTTTCCTAACTAACATTTAACACTTTTAGTCGTAAAACTAGCAAAGGGTTGCAAAGTAGCTATCTTATACGGATTTAAAGTTTACCGCGAAAAGCTTAATATCTCCTAAGTTATTATCTGCTTTCTAGGAGATTCCCCCTGCCGAATTAGCTAAAGGGTATAAGGTTTATCAGGGTCGAAGTTTATCTGTATTACGCAATCGGTTTCGGGATACGGCTTTTCGTAACCGAAACGTATAATTTATTATTACCGTAAAAACAATTAATAATTACCGTATTCGAAAATATTAGATAAAATATTTATCGTATTAATTATTAATATAATTACTTCGTATCTTTAGCTTAGCCTGGATAATACGGCTTAAACCTAACGACCTGGTATAAAACCTTAAACTTTTAATTAATTTAAGCTTTTAAATTAAGTAATTATATAATATAAAACGGAAAACGAAACGGTTTTATAATAATAACGATCCGGATATTGTTAAATATTTTTATATAGTTTTAATTATTATAATTAACCTCGTTTTTAAAATTTATAGTAGTTACTTATCTTATTTATTAAGCCGGTTATTATTATTTTTAAGTATATTATAAAGTAAGATTAATATACTAAAAAGTTTAATTATTAATAAAAGTTATATTACGTTAAACAATAATATAAACCGGTTATTAAAGAAAGTTAATATAAATTTTATTTTTTTAATTAAATATACCCAGACTATATCGTATTTTAATACGATATTTTTAATATTTAAATTTATATTCGTAATAAAATATTTCGATATAGTTCCGTTTTACGGAATATTATTACCGCCATTATCCGTTATTATAATTATATTTGTTAAAAAAGGTTAAATTAATTTACATTTGATTTTAATTAATATCATAAATTAACATAATTTTATGAATCGTTATAATAATATTTAATACTATTTATTATTTTTTATTAACTCGTAAGTAGTATTATGCGGATTTTATTTTTTATTTTTATTAATATATTTTATAAAAGTAATAATCAAAAACCTCTTAGTTTTTTTTAATTAAACCGTCTATCGTATAATAAACGTTATTAGATTACGTTAAGTGTAATTAATAAAAATAAAGACACTATTGACGATATTTATAACGTTTATCGAAAAACTTTAAGTAATATATAAATTTAAATTTCTTTTATTAATGTTCGAAATATTTTTATTTTATTTATAAATTAATTGATTATTTATATTTATATATACTTATTAACCTAATAATATATCCGAGACGTATAAAAAGTAATTAACTGTAAAAACGAATCTGTAGTTTTTAAATAAAATAACGTAGTTATATTAAAAATCGTTAAAATTCTACTTTTTCGAATTTCTTATTTTTTGTATATATAATATTTATATATTCACGTTTTTTTATAGAAATTATACGTCCGATACGAATTATTTCTAACCAAAGCGTTTAACGTATACGGAGTTATTAAAAATATATCGATTAAAAATATTTATTCGAAAATATAGCTTATTAAATTTATAAAGTATATATACTCCCGGTTAACTGTCGGCAAGTTCGAAATTATTACGTATAATGTAGTTTTTAAATATTTTAATTACATTAAATAAATAAAGAAAATATCACGGGGTTTTAATTAAAACGCGTTAATAAATGAAGTTTTTTTAACGAAATGTTTTTATCGTTATATATTAATAATATATTATTTAGTAATATAAATAACTTAAAGAATAATTTATATAATTTTTTAATTAGAGAATATTATATATTTATATAATTCATTATAAAAGTTAATTTTAAATAAAGAGTATCGAAAAAGGCCTTTTTATAGGCTAGCTATATAGACGGAAATATTTTTAATACGGACGATATTCCGTAAAGCGGTAAATTTTTAATTGTATTAAAGATCATAATTAACCGTTAATCCGTATTGTTTTTTTTATACAAGGTCGTTAGGTTTAAGCCGTATTATCCAGGCGAAGCTAAAAATACAAAATAATTATACCAATAATTAATACGATAAATACTTTATTTAATATTTTCGAATACGGCAATTATTAATAATTTTTATAGTAACGATAAATTGTATTTCGGTTGCAAAAAGCCTTATCCCGAAACCGATTACGTAATGCCGACAAACTTCGACCTTAATAAACCTTATACCCTTTAGCTAATTTAACAAAAGGAATCTCAGATAATAACTTAAGAAATATTAAGCTTTTCGCGGTAAACCTTAAATCCGTATAAAATAATTACTTTACGACCTTTCGTTAATCTTATAACTTTTTTAATTTCGATTAATTTTAAAGCTTTTTAAACTTTTATTAATTAAAATAACCAAAATATACCGGCTAAATCTAAATATAAAATCCCAATATTCCGTATTTCCGGAATTTCGACAAAAACGGTTTTAATTAAATTACCCGACTTAAATAAACTAATCGGCCGAACAAAATATATCGATACCTCCGTCGATATTAACAACTTATCCGAAAAAAATCGGGTTTTATTTTTAATTTTCGGATACGATTTAATTCAAAATAACGGAAATAATCGGTTTTTACGTAAATTTATATTAAAAAATATCCGGCTTATAAAAAAATTACTGGTAAAATTGAAAGATAATAATAACGGGTTTAAAAACGTCGAAATTTAAGTTTTAAATCGATATAAGGAAAATTACAAACGATAATTTATCCGGTTGTTCCGGATTGCGAAAACCGTCCAGAATTCCGTTAAAAATAGTTATCGATAAGGCCTATAAGGTTAAGGTTTGGTAAAACTTAACAACCGATAATACAATTTATCCATTTATTTAATTTGGTTCCACAGTTACATCTCCTGTAGGGAGAATCGTTTTTTTTATAAAAAAACTTAAATTTATTAATACTTTTCGTATATTATGCTATATAATAACGATAATTATATTAAATAATTAATACCGATATTATTAATACTTTATAAAGCCGGTTATTTTAATTAAGGTAAATAAAAAGATTTATTTCGATTAAATATTACTAGTTATAATATTAAATTAAATATTTATTAATTTAATTCCGATATAATTTTAAAAAATATATATATATTATTTAATTAAAAAACTAATAGCGTAAAATACTAGTTCGCGCGTTATATTATTTCGCGAGCCGCTTTTTAGCACTTTGTAATAATTAATCTAAATAACTTAATTATAATAAATCCAATTAATTTAAGTCGATCATATTTTTTTTCGCTAATCGTATTTATAACTTTTTACTAAGTACACGTATTATATAAAGCTTGTTACGGACGCCATATTATAATTCCTTCTTGCTAACCTATATACGACCAACTATCTCTTACCGTACTTAAGCCAATATTACTCCTATTTCGAATATATTATAACCGACCAACAAGAAACCGATTACCGATCAAATCCCTAACCCGTATATACGAATGCTTTTTGCCTAGTTTTAAATATATGGAAGATACGTTGTATTAAAAGGTTATAAGGTTTTATTATTAGATACGTTATAAAGTTACGGGGTAAGGGTATAATATTCGTTAAAGCGCGTTGTAAAGCGTGTCGTAAAATTTATCATAGGATTTGTCGGAGTAGCAATTTAATTTACGTATATAAAATTGTTAAAATAAGGAATTCCAATTAAAAAAAATATTTACTATATACGATAAACAAGTTTTTTAACCGTTAAAAGAAGTATTGGTAAAAACGCGTTGCTAATAGCTGTTAATAGTAGCCGTTATATACGAATTAAGAAAAAGGAATAGTAATATAGCGTCCGTAATAAGCCTTGATATAATACGTGCATTTATTTAAAAGCTGTAAATATAGTTAGTAAAAAGGAATACTGTTAATTAAATTAATTAGATCTGTTATAATTAAGTTATTTGGATTAGTTATTACGAAGTGCTAAAAAGCAGCTCGCGAAATAATGTAGCTTGCGAGCTGGTATTTTACGTTATTATAATTTATAATTTATTACTAATTTCCGTCTGTCGATATATAATATATAGAACGTTAATATTATAATTTTCCGAAATTGGTTTTTAATTAATTATCATTAATTTTTATAGGGCGAATTTTATATTCGTTATATTATGCGGGATTTTCGTAGGGAAATTTTTAATCGCCTTTATTTTTTATTTCGTAATTCTTAGTTTATTTAAAAAATATTTATTCTAAATTAAAGAAAATAATTAAAAATTCGAAAATGTTTTAATCGTAAATTATAAAGTTATAAAAATGAAATTTATCGATTTTAATAATATTATATTTATTATTAATAACGAAATTAAATTTAATTAATTAAATACGTTAAAAATAAAAATTAAGATATATATAGTTTTAATGTAACTATTTAAGAAAAGTTTAATACCGAATTTATTACAAATAATTTAATTTCGGATAACCGTAATATTTTATATGTAAAAATAGCTTATAATTTTATCTTATAATGTGGGCAGGTTGTATTGCATTCTTCAGGCTGTAGTTCTGATGTGTCCTGGTTCTAGGTTCCTTATTTCCAACTGGGGGGGGAAAGCAGCTAAATATAGCTTCAGCTCTTTTGTCCTTGCAATCCTAAGGCCACAAATCAAAGCCCTTTCAATCCTTTCAACGCTCTAACAATAAATTACTATATCTGCCGATACGCCCTCATGGCCCTAAGGTTGCCATAAAGCCATTCGAACCTCGCCGTCGCCCTAAAAACCATCAAAAAATCTTTTCATCCGTCCTATACAAATCCTGCAGCCCCTCCGGGATAAAACTAACCTCGCATTCTACATTACGCTTCGTCCGTTCATCTCCATTCCTCCGTTTCGGGTAATCCTTCGCCATATATCCGTATTCACCACATTTGTAACAAAATAACTGGCCATCCTTATTCCATAGGGGCTTATTCCATCGGTTCTGCTTCGCGTTATAACTATTACCACTTCCTTTCTTCGAATCCTTTTCCTTCCCTCGAAATTCAACAACAAAGTCGTTATACACCTAATTTACCGTCGTTCCCTTTATAAGTCCAGTAACGACTACCATAAGGGCTTCTTAACGTTAGTAACAACCGCAACGGCCAATTTAGCTTTATCAATATAACTAAGCTTCGCCGAATCACCGTTACGGTACCTAATCGCTATCAGGGCTACCCAGACAGCCGTCTTCCATATCTCCCAATTATCACTGCCTCGCAGCCGATTTTCCTCGCTAAACTTAAAATCGAAATCCTTCCAGTCCAGGTACGTATCCTTCTTTTTCGTAACGCTTTCGCTCGACAGCTTAGCAAACGCCTTTATCAGTTATTCCATATCAAAGCCTTCCGGCTAACCTCCTACGTCTTTTCCAGACGCTGTTCCTTTTCCAGTTGCCATCTTAGCTCTCCCTGGTCCTTTCTCGAATTCTCTCTCTCGAATCCTCTCGGATATCACCGCGTCGACGAGCCTCTACTTCTAATCGACAACGGCCTTACGTATACAGACGTTTTAGTTCTGTTCGAAGCGATTAAGGGGACTTTTAAACCTTCTTCTCTAAAACCAAACCTTCGCAATTTCCTTACTTTAAAACGCCCTCACGCCGAGTTTACCGTTTTTCTATCCTAACCTTTTATATCGAAACGGAACGGTACTTTGAATATAACACAAAATAAGTAAATCAAGATATTAATTCTGCCAAAAAACGGAACTAGAAGATATTACCATATAGGCAAGTTATATTACATTCTTTAAGTTATAGTTCTAATATATCTTAGTTCTAAGTTCCTCATTTCCAACTTGAAAAGGAAAACAGCTAGATATAACTTTAGCTCTTTTATCCTTATAATCCTAGGGCCATAAATTAAAGCCCTTTCAATCTTTTTAACGCTCTAACAATAAATTACTATATCTGCCGACATATAACTTATAAATAATTTAATAAACGATTATAATTAAAATAATTCGATTTTAATATCACTATAGCTAAATACTTAAAGTAAAAATTTATCGGATAAAAATATATTTTATTACAAATTTTTATTATATTCTTAATATTAATATAATTAAGTATATTACCTATAATTAATTAATTATAATTTATTTATATATTCTATTATTTATAATTAAATATATTTTATCATTTAATATTAATTTATTAATAAACGTTTATATATATATATTAAAAAAACTTCGTTTTTTTACGTATTATTATTATTTATATATCAATAATTTTGTTGATATTTCCGAAATTTAAAGGTTTATTCGATTTAAACGTAATAATTACCTTTAAATCCTTTTATAAAGTTTTATATAAATTATATAATAACATCGAATAATTAGAAATTAATATAAATATTATTTACCACGTTTTTATATGTAATGTATATATTTAATATAGGTATAACTTAATAAATTATAATATTAATAAAATAATTATATAATATATATTTTTTCTCCTAGAAGGAAACGTAACTATATAATAAAGTTAAATAAATTAATAGATTATATTATCGGTTAACGTACTATACAAGCGAACTGTACATATAAGCGAGCTGTATACTTTTTGCACCTTGCAACAACTAATCCAAATAACTTAACCATAACAAATCTAATTAATTTAATTAACGGTATTTTTTTTCGCTAACTTTATCTACAGCTCTAGAATAAATATACGTATTATATTAAGGCTTGGTACGAACGTTATATTGTTATTCCTTTTTTTAAACCCTTATACAACCGATTACCCCCCGACGTACCTAGGCTAATATTACCTTTATCTCGAAAGTATTAAAGTCGACCGATAAAAAAACGATTACCGACCGATTTCCTTACCTATATACGCCAGTATTTTTTGTCCGGCTTTAATACGTGGAAGATATTTGCAAAATAAAAGGTTATAAGGCTTTATTAGAAGACGCGTTATAAGGCTGCGGGGTAAGGCTGTAGGGCTTATTAGGGCGCGTCGAAAGGCGCGTTGAAGGGCGTATCGCAGGATTTATCGGAACAACAATTCGATTTTACGTATTTAAATAATTAAAACAAACGTTTCCAATAAAAAAGAACATTTACTATACGGGATAAACACGTTTTTCGGTCGGCAGAAAAGGTGGTGATAAAAGAAATGCTGTTAATAACTATTGGAAGTAATTGTTATATATAAGTTAGTAGGAAAAAATAACAATATAACATTTATAACAAACCTTAATATAATACGTATATTAGTTTAAAGCTGTAAATACGGTTAACGACAAAAAATAAAGTTAATTTGAATTAATTAAATGTGTTATAGTTGAGTTATTTAAATTAGTTGTTGTAAGGTGCCAAAAAATGTACAGCTCGCTTGTGTGTACAGTTCGCTTATGTCGTACGTTACTAAGCTTTGCTAAACTCTAACTTTTTTGCAAGCTGCCCAGTTATATAAATATTACGACCTAATAGAGGGGAGAACTCGGAAACGGTCCTAGCGGACCGAAATAGGACCTAAGTAGGTTAAGTCACGTAATTTGGATCTTTTTTGTTTTTAAGATCTAATTAAATCCATATAGATCCAATACCCTTTAGATCTAGGAGGACGACAAAATCCATAAAAGATTTAGGTTTTTATAAAATATATATATACTTATTAATTCCATAGCTTAAATAACATTAATTTGTAATATAATTTAATTACTTAAGATACTTTTAATATTACTAGATATAACTAAGTTATTTTTATTATTTAAATTCCGTAATATAACTATTAATATAAACCGTACGATTTGGTTTAATAATTAATTAACTAACCTAGCCGTTATACGTTATAAATTTTTATTCAGTAATATTATTAAACTTTAAACAATTATTCGAATTGTTAAAATAATTCCTAATACCGAGGAAAGTACCGTTAGTTAGCAGCTTTAAGATAAGCTTAAAAAATTAAAAACGGAGGTTTTACGATTTAAGGAAATAACTAAAAAAGACCTTAGTATTTTAAAAATTAAGGTTAAAAAGCCCTAACCTTATAATGGGAAAACCGATATTTAAAACTTCCTTACTTAAGTACGAATATATTTACGGTTTTTGGCTTTCGACGATCCGGAAAATAAGATCCTCGCCGTCGCGGCATTTCTTACCGGAGATACATTCGACTAGTTCGAACCAATTATAAGGGATTATTTGGAGAATACAGAGAACGATAGGGAAATATCTATTAAAAAACTTTTCGCCTATTATTTTAACTTTAAAAAAAAACTAAAGGCTAATTTCGATAACCCCGATAAGGAACGTATTACTATATAGAAAATTCTATAATTACGGCAAAAAGGACTAACGTTTAAATATATAATGGAGTTCCGAAACTTAATAGTTAAAGTAAAGTAGGTAAACGAAAAGGATAATACCTTAATTAACATATTTTATAAAGGGCTGAAAAACGACGTTAAAGATAAAATAATTAAACTGGAACGATTAATCTTTTTAAGCAAGTATATCTTTAAGGCGGTAAAAATTAATAATCGATAGTTCGAAAGACAATAAAAAAAAAGGGTTAATATATTTTACGGAATAAATTTAATAAACCTAACTAAGGAAGTAAACGTATTACGTTTTTTACTTTTTACGGGATTTAGCCAGGCTTAATAAAAATTGGGGCGGTCCGGTAATAAAATTAACTTTAGTTTAAATATTATAATTGTAACAAAATAAAATATAAGGCTTTTTAATATAAGGTACTTAAAAGACCTTAATAGAATAACTGGATTTTAATATTCGAAAAATAATAATTAAACGATAAAAAAAATAATAAGAAATTAATTAATATAATCCGATTACGATATACGGTGGCATAATAGCATAAAAACCATTTAGGGTAAAAGGCCCTTATTGAAGAAAAGTTATTCGTTTAGTTCTAGCAGAAAAAGCAACAAGAAAAGCAAAGCTAACTAGCTTTATAAGGATAGTTGCAGGAATATTATAAATAGGAGGAAAACCTGTACCCGGGAAAACCAAAACGATATATAAAAACTTACGTTATTTACTGTAATAAACTTAAATACCAGTTTTATTAAAAGTAAAAAGAGGTAATTTATTAACGTATAATTCGAATATATTAATAAGGATTCGATTTTAAACGATAAAAAAAAGTTAATAAAAAGAATTAACAATAATATCGATATTTATAATCGTTTACGGACCAAGACGAAATCGACCAAAAGGTGGCTTTATAAAGCTGGTTACCTAAAAAATTATGCTTATAAAGGGACCTTTTCTGTTATTTTGGATAGTATAATTATTAAATAAAAAAAAAGTTAATCCAAAGGACGGTAAAGAAATATTGTTAGCAGGTTATTATCGATTTAGGCATTTAATTGGCCTTTATTACCGATTTAAAAGATAAAAAAGTAATTAAAGAAGAAATTAAAAGTTTTACCAAAAAAGGATAATAGGATTCGGAAAACGAAAGAAAATACGGCAGCCTATGGGAAAATAATAGTTCGTGGACAATATTACTTAATAAAAAAACAATCGAAATCCTTATAAAACAGATTTACGAACAATTAGATATATAATAATAATTTAAACAATTGCAAAAATAAATGACGCGTATGGAAAAATAACTAAAGGAATTTTAAATATAAAATAATCGGGACGAAAAAATATTACGAAAATTTTTATAAATTTTAAAAAAGCAGCGTTACCTGTAAAAAAGCCGCGGGTAAGCAAGAAAAAGGAGGTTAAACCATAACATTTTAAAAAGGTTTTAAACGTAACGCTCGGAGCTACCAGCGATAATGCCATTATTATACGAATACGAATTAAGAAAAACTGGTATACCGTAATGGTAAATTACGGAGTAATAACTGCGAATTATATTAATCCGGAGGTAATAAATTAATTAAAACTGCCATAAAAGGAAAAAAAATATTTTTATAAAATCGAAAATGCCGAAAGTTAAAAATTTACTTATAATAACGGATAAGTTAAACGCGAAATTAATTATTTTAAAACTTTTATTGAAGGAAAAAAATAGATTATTAATTTCGATATTATTTTATTAAATAGATATAATATAATTTTTGGAAAATTATAGTTACGCCAATATAACCCTTTAATCGATAAAGAAATTAATTAAGTAAATTTCCGTTTGTTTTTTAATATGGAATAAAATATAAACGATACGAAATTTTAATATTCGATCGATAAGGATAATAAATACAGGCATAAAAATATAATAAAAACCTTATTACTTAAAAAGATAAAATACATTTAAAATAAAAGGTATAATAAAAAAATATGGCGCGTTATTACGAACCTTAAAATATGATTTCGATAAATAAACGACAATTTACAAGTATAGCTTAAGAAATTACCGGAATAGATAGTAAAGGTACCGTTACGGTACTATAAATACGAGAAGCTTTTTCAAAAAAAGTTCGATACGAAGTTATTATAACATAACGAATAAAATTATAAAATAATTCTTAAAAACGGCAAAATAACTATTTTCTATTTTATTTATAATTTAAGCGAAACAAAGCTATACGTTTTTTGCAATTATTTAAAAGATAAATTACGAAAAGGATATATACGATATTTTAAGTTATTAGTAAAATATTTAATGTTTTTCGTTTTACGGAAAAACGGGAAATTACGATTTATTATTAATTACCGACAACTTAACGATATTACCGTTAAAGATAAAATATTATTACCTTTAATTACCGAAATTAAGAACCGATTACGAAATATTAAATGGTTTACGGCTTTAAACCTAAAAGAAAGGTATAATTAAATTCGAATTAAACCCGGAGACGAATGGAAAATGGCTTTTAAAATAAAATACGGATTATTCGAGTACTTCGTTATGCTTTTCGGACTTATAAACGTACCAGCAATTTTTTAACGAATAGTTAACTATGTATTCCGAAAATATTTTAATATCTTTATTATGTGCTACCGCGACGACATTCTTATTTATTCGAAAATAAAAAAAAAACATGCAAAATACGTTTATAAGGTTTTATAAGCTTTATAAAACGCTAACCTCTTAGTTAACGCAGAAAAAAATACTTTCCATATTTAAAAAATCGAATACCTAGGACATATTATCACCTTAGGGTATATTAAAATAAATCCCAAAAAAATTACCGTAATTTAGGACTGGAAAATACCTACTAACGTTATAAAGATATAAGTATTTCTTAGATTTGCTAATTACTACCGACGATTTATACGATATTTTAGTAAGATCGTAATGCTATTAATAGAACTTATTAAAAAAAGATAACGTTTTATATAGGCCCCGGCTGTAAAAAAAGCTTTTTAATAATTTAAGGACGCCTTTATTAATAAACCCGTCTTAATAATATATAATCCTAACAAACTAGTAAAATTTAAAACCGACGTTTTAAACTTTACTTTAAAAGCAGTAGTTTATTAACGAAATAATTAAGGAAAACTACACCCCGTCGTTTTTTACTCTTATAAATTACATAATGCCGAATTTAATTACCCTATTTACGATAAAAAGTTCTTAATTATCGTTAAAGTTTTTAAGGAATTTAAATATTATTTTAAAGGAAACCAATATTAGGTAAAGGTATATACAAATTATAAAAACATTTCCTATTTCGCAATTACGAAAGAATTAATCGGACGATAATTACGTTACGCAAAATATTTCTTAAAATTCGATTACGTTATTATTTATCGTAAAAGGTTAAAAAACGGCAAAACGGACGTTTTTAATAAACGACCAAACCTGGAAAATCCTAAGGTAAAGATATAACAAACCGTATTCGACTGGATATTAAAAGGATATTTATAATAACGACATATTAACATTATTAAAATATTTATATTAGATATATATAAAAAAATATAACAATATTATAATAACTTACCCGAAAATTAAAAAACAAACAAAACTTATATACCAGGAAAATATTAAAAAAATTTAATACGAAAAATACATAAATATTAACTATACGGACATTTAAGGATTTACAAAACCCTAAAACGTTTACGACAAACATATTATTTTTTTAAAATAAAATTAACCGTATAAAAAATTATATAACAATATAACGTCTGCGCTAAAGCAAAAACCAAACGACATAAACCTTACGGAAAACTATAACTATTATTAATCGCTAAACGACTATAAAATTTAATTATATTTAACTTTATTACGAAGTTTCCTTTATTAAAAAATTTAATTACGGGCATATATTACGACAATATCTTTGTAATCGTTAACCGATTTACAAAATTTTCTTATTTTTTACCTTATAATAAAGATACGAATACTAAATAAATAGCATATATTTTCTTTCGACATATATATAACATACATGGATTACCAGCAGAAATTATTTCAGATAAAAGCATAACTTTTATTTTAAAATTTTAGCAAAGTTTAATAACATAACTTGGCCTAAATCATAAATTATCGAACGTTTTTAAATTACAAACAAATAAATAAACGGAAAAAATTAACTAAACGTTAAAAATATACTTACGATATTATATTAATTACGAACAAAATAACTGGGTTAAAAAATTACCTGTTACGTAGTTAACTTATAATACCAGCTACTATAACAGCATTAAAACAACTCCAGTAACTGCTAATTTTAATTTTACCCTGGAAATTTATAAAAAAATACGAAAGGGAGGACCGATTAATGCCAGAGTAATCCTTACCTTAAAACAACTTAAGTAATTACATTAAAAAATAAAAATAAAATTCGAATTCGTACGTAATCAAATAAATAAATATTATAACCAGAAAAAATTAAAAAAATTAACCTTTTCGGAAAGGGAAATAGTTTATTTAACTACCAAAAATATTAAAACCAAACGTCTAAACCAAAAACTCGACTTTAAATATATTAACCCATACAAAATCGTTAAGAAAATCTCGGAAAATAACTATTAATTAAAGTTACCACCCAGAATTAAACTTTATCTAATTTTTCATATTTCTTTATTTAAATTAATAGCAAACATTATTAAAGTGTACATAATATAAAACGACGTAAAGATAAAAAAAAAGGAAAAATATACAAAATTGAAAAAATACTCGATATACGAAAAGAAAAAGGATTTACTTAATATTTGATTAAATGGAAAAATTACCTAAATTCCGAAAACACCTGGGAACCCGCTAAAAATCTTACTGGCGCCTAGCGCTTATTAAAAAACTTTTATTAATAACGTCGGAACCGTTAAAATCGAAAACGTTTTAGTCCACGTTATCCAAAGACGGCTAATTAAACGTTACGGGAATAGACTAATTGTTTTAAGCAAAAACCTAAACGGAGGACGGTACGTTTACCTTTAACCGTTTTTAATTTTTTAATTTATTTATAAATTAAAGGCCGTGATTAATAATTTTCACCCCTTAAGCATAAAGAAATTGTTTTTAACGGCAAAAACGAAAAAGGCGATTAATGGTCTTATTAATATTACGTTGTTTACGTGCAAGGTCCTCTTTTAACTTTTGCTAAAAACGCAGTAAAATTTTTTCCGTTATAGCTTCCTTACAATTTAAACAATTTTTCTTTTTTCCGATACGACAAAAAAAATCGATAGGGATACCAGACCTATTACAGCGACGACGATACTTAACATACTTGCTATAACGACGAATTTTTTTTATTATTTAACATTTCGTTCTTTTTTCGAAACATAACATATACAGCATTACTTCAAAACCAAATTTAATAATATAAACAATTAAGGATTTAAGGCTTTTTTTTTTAATTTGAACGATTGCGGGATTTACGATTAACAACACGACCACTTATAATAAAGGATTAACTTACCAAGAAAAAAAATTTTTAAAAATAAAAATCCTAAAAAAAAAGATATTGTATTACGATTTAACAAAGGGGAGGATTCGGAAACGGTCCTAACGGACCAAAACAAAACCTAAATAAGTTAAGTTACGTAATTTGGATTTTCTCTGTTTTCAAGATCTAATTAAATCCATACAGATCTAATACCTTTTGAATCTAGGAAAACGACAAAATCCATAAAAGATCCAGGTTTTCATAAAATATATATACGCTTATTAGTTCCATGGCTTAGATAACGTTAGCTTACAATATAACTTGGTTACCCAAAATAACTTTGGTATTACCAAACGTAACTAAGTTATCTTTATTACTTAGATCCCGTAATACGATTGCTAATATAAACCGCACGATTTGGTTTAATAGTTGGTTAACTAGCCTAGCCGTTACAATAAGCCCCTATCGACGACCATTCTTAACCGAATTCTGGACAGTCTTCGCAATCCAGAATAGCCGGACAAATTATCGTTTGTAATTCTCTAGCTTATATCGAATTAAAAGTTAAATTTCGAAATTTTTAAACTTTTTACCGTTTATATTTAAATTTTTTAACAATTCCATTTTATAGTTAATATTTGTTATTATAAGGTCGTTTAATTTTTCATTATTTTTATTTATATAAATTAAATCGTATTTAAAAATGAAAAATAAAATCTAATTTTTTAAAAAAAAGTAAGTTAAATTAACGGAAATATTAATATTTTTAGTTCGTTTTAAATTTTATAACGTTTAAAAGTTTGTAAAAAAAGGTTTTCTGTAAAGATTTTATATTTACGGAATACCGGTATTTTATAATAAAAATTACCCGGTATATTTTAGCTATTTTAATTAATAAAGATTCGAAAAGTTATACAATCGATTAAGATTAAAATCGTAAAATTAACAAAAAGTCGCACAGTAGCTATCTTATACGAACTTAAGCTTTACCGCGAAAAACTTAATATTTTCTAAGTTATTATTTACTTTTTAAGAGATTCCCTTTAACGAACTGTAAAGTTAAAGGGCATAGGGTTTATTAAGGTTAAAGCTTATCGGTATTACGTAATCGGTTTCGGATAAGGCTTTTCTTAACCGAAACGTATAATTTATTATTACCGTAAAATCCATTAATAATTACCGTGTTCGAAAATATTAGATAAAGTATTTATCGTATTAATTATTAATATAATTACTTCGTATTTTTAGCTTAGCCTGGATAATACGACTTAAACCTGACGCTTTTATATTATATGTATTTTATTATTAATTAATTTCATTTATAAAATTATAAATTCTTTTTCGTAATATTTATAAAATATTCGCTTAATATATTTTTTCTCTTAAATTATAAAAATTATAATTAATCGAAAATCCGTAATTAATTTAATAATTTAATAATTTATAAGACCGGTATAATTTATTATAATTTAAATTCTATTTTACCGGTTATTACAATTTAAAATATTCCGAATTATATTATTAAAATTCAATATTTATATAATTATTATGTTTTTATATAATATAAATATATAATAATATGCAAGATCGTTGGGTTCAAGCCGTATTATTTAGGCTGAGCCAAATATACGAAGTAATTATACCAATAATTAACACGATAAATACTTTACCTAATATCTTCGAATACGGTAATTATTAATGGTTTTTACGTTGATAATAGATTATACCTCGGTCGCGAAGAGCCTTATCTTAGCAACCGATAGTACAATCTATCCATTTGTTTAATTTGGTTCCACGGTTACGTCTCCTCTAGGGAGATCAGGCTATTTATAAAATCAGGTTTATTTTATTTTTTACAAAATTATTTTTAAAATCTTTATTAATAAATTTAATTATTATTTTTATTTAACCGGAAATTTAAATTTTGCTTGATTTATTTTACATTTATTATTAATAACTGTATTTAATATATCGATTAAATTATTTATATTGCGTATTATACTATATATTTAAATAAACGAACTTTATAAATTATATTACATAATTTATAATAAAAGATATTTTATAATTTATATATAATTCTTAATTTCTTTTTTATATATTATTATTTCGTTATTAGAAATATTATTAACTTTTAAATTAAAATCTAATAATTTATATAAATAGAATTATATTTTTATTTTAAATATATCTATTATTTTTATAATCTTTATATATATATTATAAATACCTTTAACGTATTACATATATAAGCGAGAGATATATATAGGCGACAGATTTTTTTCGCCATTTTAAGTATTTATCTTTAATCGTTTATTTTTTAATATTAACGTTATAAAACGTCTTATAAAAAAAGCGAAAATAAACTTAGTTATTTGGGTTAAAAACTAAAACCCGAAAATTAACTACAAAAAGTTTAGTTTTATTTATGAAGTTCTATATTTTACTTTAATATACCGTTCTAACGGTAAATACGTCCGAGTCGATATTATTTTTTTTTTACAAAAATTAACGCCGACCAAAAAAAAATTAATTATTAACCGAATCCATAATTTAAATACGTAAATATTTTTTATTTAGTTTTAATATATTAAAAATATAGTTAATATACTGTTAACCTAGCATATCGTAAAATGCGTTAAAATTAATTAGGCGTCGAATTTTATTAAACGGTAAAAAAAACTTTAAACGCGTTTAAATCGGAAAATCGATTATTAACGGATTTTATTCGAAAATTTAAAAATATTTCGTAAATAATTCGAATTTATTCGGGTTATAATTACGAAATACGGTATCGTAAAAAAGGATATTTATAATTTCGATGAAATTCAATTTTTAATAAGGTTTTTTATAATAACGGATATAATAATTACTAATATTAAAAAATATAAAAAATTTAAATAAACGTAATAAAGGAATAAAAAATAAGTTATAATTATTTAAATTATTAATTTTTAAAATTAAGTTATACCGTTATTTGTTATTATAATAAAGAAAAATTATTTTAAATTTTAATACCGTAATAATTTATTATTAATAATTAATTAAAAAATTACATTAAGTAATAATAACTAAATAATAAATAAATTAAGTTTAAAATAAATCTAATATTTTAATAAATATATTCGGATATATACGAAAAATTCGAAATATTTTCTTATCTTCGACGGTTACGAAAGCTATTATTCGATAAAATCCGAAAAATATTACGCCAGTTACGATATTATTACGTTTTATATACCCGCGTATTTTTCGTACCGGTTTTAACTTTTTGATATATTTTATTTTTTTATTTTAAAACGTATTTATTCGTAATATATCGAAAATTTAATATAACGTTATTATATTTATATAGTTAAAAAAGATTTTTTTACCGGCTTTTATAACGCGTTTTAAGTTATTATAACGTTTAATAATATTAAATTTAAATTTGTAAAAATTAACCTTATTTTATTTAATTTTAATAATATCTTTTTTAAATTCGAAATTTCTTTAATTATATTTACGTTAATTATCTTCCCGTTAATTTTCGCCGGTTTTACTTTCCCGCCTGCGAAAACCTTTAAAAATATCCGTAAAACAATAAAATAAAAACATTATTTAAAAAGAAAAATCAAAAATTATTAGGGTAACTTGTTAATAAAAATATTTAAATCGGTTAATTTTATAACAAAAGGTTATATATTATTATTACATAAAACCGTTTTTCTCCGGAAAAAAACGTTTAATTACGCGAAACGAATTATATCTTAAGCAAACGTTATAGGATTAAAAATAAATATTTTTAAAAAAAAGGAATATTTACTATATAAAAAGGATAAGTTCTTTCGGCTTAAAAAGAAAAGGGCGGTAAAAAAACGCAACTAACAGTAACTAGGGGGGGTTGTTGTAAGAAAGTTAAAACGAAAAAACGGAAATGTAACGTTTACGGTAAGCCCGGATATAATACGCGTATTTATAAAAAAGTTGTAAATATATTTAACCAAAAAAAATCCGATTAATTTAAACTAATACGATATGTTATTATTAAGTTATTTAAATTTATTGTTACGAAGTGCTAAAAAGCGGCTCGCTTATATATATCTCTTGCTTATATATGTAACACGTTATATCTTATATTATTATTATAAATATATCCGGATATAACTTAATACACCAAGTTTATTTTAACTTATATATATTATCTTTTATTTTTAAATAATTTAATATTAAATTAATAAATATATATTTCCTTTAAATTTTTTATATAATACTTAGTAATAAGTAATTGTTATAATATTATTATCATTATTTAATAAAGTAAAATATAATAATAATATTCGTAATTTTTTAATTATATGATAAAAACTTAAAATATAACTGTCAGGATATGTGTGGTGGCTAAAGGAATTGGGTGTAGGGGTCCTTAGGGCAACGGAGGGGTGGACGCGACAGACCCACTCTTTGCATGTATGTAGCCCAGTCCTAGCTACTCCCACACCTTTCCCACAACCTAGATCAATTAGAACCCCAGCGATATCCCGAATTGCAACGCGTTTCCTTACAATAACGTATTATATTACCTTAGAAATTAAATTATTTCGTAACTTGAATTAATTTACGAATTGTTTTAATTATTTAACTTTTATTACTAATTATTTAATATTAATAATATAAAACGTTTTAAATAAAAATTTACAACAAAATTAATTATTTAAAATAAAAACGAAATTTAAAAATTAATTTTGAAAAGTTATATTTTTTTTAAAATATTTCCAAATTAACTTTAAACACCTAATATTACGGTTAATATATTTACATTAACATATATTTTTTTTTCCAATATTAACGTCAAATAAAAAAAGTTTTTATTAATAAACGTATTTTTAATATAAATATATAAACCTTTTTTTATTTAGTTTTAATTTATTAATATATATATAACAAATATATTATTAATTCGACGAATTATAATATATATTAAAATTAATTAATCGTCGAAATTTATTAAACGGTAAAAAAGACTTTAAATGCGTTTAAATCGAAATATTAAGTATTAACGAATATTCCACGAAAATTTAAAAATATTTCGTAAATAATTTAAATTTATTGAAATTATTATTATCAAGTATAATATTATAAAAAATTTATATATAATTTTAACGAAGATAAATTTTTAATAAAGATTTTTATAATAACGGATATAATAATTATTAATACTAAAAATCGTAAGAAATTTAACTAAATTTAATAAAAAAATAAAACTTTAAGTAATTATCATTTAAATTATTAATTTTTAAAATTAAGTTATTTTATTAATTATTTTTATACCAAGGAAAAATATTTCAAATTTTAATTCCGTAATAATTTATTATTAATTTCCGATTAAAAAATTATATTAAATAATAATAATAATAAAATAACGAACGTATTAAATTTAATATAAATTTAATATTTTAATTAATATAGTCGAGTACGTAGGAAAAAATTAAAACTTTTTTTTATTTTTAACGGTAACGAAAATTATTACGTATATTATAATATTATTATATTTTATATATTTACTTTTGTTCGTTTAAATTTTAATTCTTTCAATTTCATTTATTTTTTTCTTTTAAAATACGTTTATTTATTATAACCTTTAGAAATATCAAATCCGGATTTGCGAAAATTAACTTTTATCGGTTTTATTTATTCCGAGTTCGCGAACACCTTTAAGAATATTAAATAAATAATAAATTACTAAGGTAGTTTGCCGATAAAAATAATTAAATCGGTAAATCTTTTAATAAAAAATAATTTATTATTTTAGTACGAAATTACTTTTTTTTTCGAAAAAAAGTTACTTAATTACGCGAAACGAATTATATTTTAAGGAAATATTAAAGAATTAAAAATAAATATATTTTTAAAAAAAAAGGAGATTTATTATATATAAAAAATAAGCTTTTTTAACCGAAAAGGAAAAGAGTAGTAAAAAAATATAATTTATTGCGGCCGAAAATACTTACTATAAAAAAGTTAATATTAAGGATCGCAAATATAACGTTTAAAATGATCCCGGATATAATGCACGTATTTATAAGGAAATTGTAAATATACTTAGCTATAAAAAATCCGATTAATTTATATTATTTTATTATGTTATAGTTAATTAATTTAAATTTTTCATTACGAGGTGCCGAAAAACGGTTCGCGAAATAGTTTAAGTTACAAGGTGGTAAAATACGTTATATAAACATATAAATATAATAAAATTCAGTTTTAATACGATTTATATTAATTATAGTATGATTTTTTTAACTTAACCTTGATTATATATATTCTTTTCTAAACCTTTTACTGATTAAAAAATTATTCGATAAACTTACGGTATTATAAAGTTTGAACAAAATAAAGTTTATTATAATATATTAAAAATCGTAATTTATTTATTGTTATATATATTTTAAGATTTATTTTATTAATAATTATAACGTACCATATATATAAGCGAGAGATATATATAAGCGAGCTGCTTTTTAGCACTCCGTAACAATAAATTTAAATAACTTAATAATAACATATCGCATTAATTTAAATTAATCGGATTTTTCTTAGTTAAATATATCTATAACTTCTTTACAAATACGCGCATTATATCCGAGCTTACTGCAAACGTTATATTTCCGTTCTTTCGTCTTAATTTTCTTATAACGACCCCTTTTAATTATTATTAACTGTATTTTTTCACCACCTTCTTTTTTTAAGCCAAAAAACTTATCTTTTTTGTATAATAAGTATTTTTCTTTTTTAAAAACGTTTATTTTTAATCCTATAACGTTTGTTTAAGATATCATTCGTTTCGCGTAATTAAATATCTTTTTTTCAGGAGAAAAACGGTTTTATATAATAATAATATATAATTTTTTATTACAAAATTAATTAATTTAAATATTTTTATTAATAAATTACCTTAATAATTTTTAATTTTCTATTATATATAACCTTTTTATTTTATTATTTTACGGATATTTCTAAAGGTTTTTATAAACAGGAAAATAAAACCAATAAAAATTAACGAGAAAATAATTAATATAAATATAATTAAAAAAATTTCGAATTCGGAAAAAACGTTATTAAAATTAAATAAAATAAAGTTAATTTTTGCGAATTTAAATTTAATATTATCGGACGTTATAATAATTTAAAAAGCGTTATAAAAACCGGCGAAAAAACTTTCTTTAGTAATATAAATATAATAACGTTCTATTAAGTTTTCGATATACCGTAAATAAATACGTTTTAAAACAAAAAAAATAAAATATATTAAAAAATTAAAACCGGTACGAAAAATATACGGATATATAAAACGTAATAATATTATAACTGGCACAATATTTTTCAAATTTTATCGAATAATAATTTTCGTAACCGTCGAAAATAAAAAAACGTTTCGAATTTTTCGTATACGTCCGAATATATTTATTAAAATATTAAATCTATTTTAAATTTAATTTATTTATTATTTAACTATTATTATTTAATATAATTTTTTAATCGGTTATTAATAATACGTTATTACGGTATTAAAATTTAAAATAATTTTTCTTTATTATAATAATAAATAACACTATAACGTACTATATAAGCGAGCTGTATATATAAGCAAGCTGTATACTTTTTTTATTATTTTAATTCTTTAATTTTAATTACTTATTTCTTAATAACCATAATATGGAACGGCTTATAAAAGAAACGAAAATGAATTTAGCCGTTTAAGTTAAAAAACGAGATCCGAAATTTAATTATAAAAAGTTTAATTTTATTTATAATGTTTTATTTATTACTTTAAGAACGCGAATTAATAACAAATACGCTTAATCTAATATCGTCCTTAATTTGCGAAAATTAACGCCGATTAAAAAAAAATCGATTATCGAACGAATCTTTAATTTAAATACGTAAGCGTTTCCCGTCCGGCGTTAGTACGTTAAAAATATAGCGAATTTATTATTTACGTAACGCGTTATAGAACGTATCGGGGTTAATTAGGTATTTAACTTTGTTAAACGGTAATATAAATTTAAAACGCGTTTAAATCGAAAAATAAATTATTAACGGGTTTTATGCGAAAATTTAAAGGTATTTCGTAAATAGTTTAAGTTTGTTCGGGTTATAATCGCGAAATACGGTATTACGGAAAAGGATATTTATAATTTTAACGAAACAGGGTTCTTAATAAGTTTTTTTATAATAACAGGTATGGTAATTACAAATGCCGAAAAATATGAAAAATTTAAATAAGCGTAATAAGGGAATAGGGAATAATTTACGGTAATACAAGCTGTTAATTTTTAAAGTTAAGCCTTGTTTTTATTTATTATTTTTGCCGGGAAAAATTACTTTTTTTGTTAATTTGCCGATAACCTATTTTTATCCAACTAAAAAATTGCTATAAACGAAAACGGCTGGACGATAAATAAATTAAGTTTAAAATAAATTAAGCATTTTGATAAATATATTAAAACGCGTATTAAAAGTTCGAAACGTTTTTTTATTCTTAACGGTTACAAAAGTTATTATTCGATCGAATTCGAAGATTATTACAAGATTAACGATATTGTTACATTTTATATATTTACTTATTTTTCTTATCGGTTTTAATTTTTTAACGTATTTTATTTTTCCGTATTAAAATGCGTTTATTCGCTATATATCGAAAGTTTTATACGACGTTACGTTATTTATATTGTTAAGGAAGATTTTATCGCCGGCTTTTATAATACGTTTAAAACCGCTATAACGACCAACAATATTAAATCCGGATTCGCAAAAACGGGATTTGTTTTATTCGATTTTAATTACGTCCTTTCCAAATTAAAAATTCCAGTTATGCTTATACCGACCGTTTTTTTATTTACCTTTGTTAATTCCGTTATTTCTTTACCTACGAAAATTCTTAAAAATATTACCGAAACGATTTAACAAGGACGTTATTTATAAAGAAAGATTAGAAATTATCAGGGTAACTCGCCGACCAAAATAATTAAATCTGTTAATCTCTTGATAAAAAGTAACTTAATGTTTTTATACGAAATTACCTTTTTTCGGGAAAAATATGGTTTATTATACGAAACGAATTACATTTTTAATAAACACCGGAAAACCAAAAATAAACGTTTTTAAGAAAGAAAAATATTTATTATAAAGGAAGCATAAGTTTTTATGGTTACGAAAAAAAGTAATGGTAAATAATCGCAGCTAACAACGGCCGAAAAAAGTCGTTATAAAAAGGTTTAAGCGAAGGAACGGAAGTATAGCGTTTGCGGTAAGCCCGGATATAATGCGCATATTTATAAGGAAAATATAAAGGTATTTAGCGATAAAAAATCCGATTAGTTTAAATTAATTTAATATATTATAATTATTTAATTCGAATTTGCTATTACGACGTACTAAAAAGTGTATAGCTCGCTTGTATGTACAGCTCGCTTATATAGTACGTTAGTTTAATTTTAAAAATTAATAATTTAAATAATTATAATTTATTTTTTATTTTTTTATTAAGTATATTTAAATCTTTTACGTTTTTTAGTACTAGTAATTATTATATCCGTTATTATAAAAAACTTTATTAAATATTTTATCACGTTAAAATTGTAAATATTTTATTTTATAATATCGTATAATATAATTATAACCCGAATAAGTTCGAATTATTTACGAAATATTTTTAAATTTTCGGATAAAATCCGTTAATAATCGATTATCCGATTTAAATACGTTTAAAGTTTTTTTTACCGTTTAATAAAATTCGACGTTTAATTAATTCCGATTTATTTCGTAATACGTTAAATTAGTAATATATTAGCAATATTTTTAATATATTAAAGCCGGATAAAAATCATTTACGTATTTAAGTTAAAAATTCGGTCGATAATCGATTTTTTTTCGGTTAGCGTTAATTTTTGCAAAGGAGGAATAATATCGGCTCGGATATATTTACCGTTAAAACGGTATATTAAAGTAAAATATGGAACTTTATACATAGAATTAAGCTTTTTGTAATTAATTTTCGAATTTCGTTTTTTAACTTAAATATCTAAGTTTATTTTTGTTTTTTTATAAGGCGTTTTATAACGTTAACATTAAGAAATGGACGATTAAAGATAGATAATTAAAATGGCGAAAAAAGTCTTTTGCTTATATATATCTCTCGCTTATATATGTAGTACGTTATTAAAACCGTATTTTAATAAATATTTAAGAATTTAACTTATATATATATAACTTATAACACGTTAATAAATAACGTATTTATAAATAATAACAGATTTTAATTCCCGTTTTTACTAAACTTAAAAAATTAATTTGTAATTTTATTAATTTTTAGTATTATACTTAAATATAATAATAAAGTCGACGATATTAAAAATACGGATTATTAAATAATAAGGTTTTAAAACCGCGAAATAAAGATTTTCTATATTATATATTTAACCGGAGTTTATGTTTTAAAAACTTATATAATTTACCAGCTTTAATATTTTTTAAATATTTATAAACGATTAAAATTTAGATAATATTAATAATATTAAAAATTTAATAGTTGCGTAATGTCGATTAAAAATACAAAACCGTGATATATCGTATAATATATATTATATAACGTAGGACACAAGTAAACGAGCTATATAAGCAAGCGAGCCGTTCGAACTTATATAATAAAATCAAATCTTTAAAAATTCAAAACTATATTAAATCATTATAAAAACTTATCAAACTTTGTAAAGGCCTTAATAATAATAAGGGTAACGTTGAATTATATTTGGAAAAATTATAGCTTTAAAATGTAGTAACTGTATATAGTAATTCCTTTTTTCGTTTAAAATTAGACCTACCTTTTTATATCTTTATAAAGGAATTTTTTGAAAAGTTTAAAAAAAGTACTAATATATTCTTTATGAATTATTATAAGAATATACTAAATTCAAAATTACATAATAAAGATTTCGTTATGTTATATAATTTTAAAATATTGTATTTTTGTAATTTAAAAGTAAAATATATTATATTTAGCGGAAATATAGTAAATATTTTTTACAATTTATACATAATTATGAGGTATATTAATAAATATTCTAATATGGTTGCATCGAAATCTAAGATAGATTAGCGAAGTTATAACGATTTGGATTAAAAGTGAGGCGAATTAAGCTTGTTCGCTTATATGGCTTATTTGTTTATATCCTATATTAAACGTTATTTTTATAATATTAAGGTACTATCTAAGCTTGTCGGCTATATAAGCTCGTCGGCTAATTTTTTTAACCTTTTAATTATTTAACCTTTCAGATCTTTTTTTAATACTAATATTATGTAAGGTAAAGTGCTATTAAGGTATCTAGCTATGTACAGCTGATCCGTTCACTATATTATAAAACGTTTTATAAAAAAAGCTACGATAAATTTAGTTCTTTAGGTTAAAAACCGAACTTTAAACTTTAGTTATAATAAGCCTTATTTTAATCGTAGCGTTTTCGTATTTATTTTGAAAAACCGATATAACGGTAAATTTTCCCAAGCTGATATTATTTTTAATTTATGAAAATTAAAGCTACCTAAAAAGAAATCGATTATTAAACGAATCTTTAATTTAAATACGCAAACGTTTTTAATCCGGCTTTAATATATTAGAGATATAGCGAATTTTTTATTTACGTACTAGCTTGCGAGATATATTAAAGTTAATTAGGTGTTTATTTTTGTTAAATGATAATAATATTTTAAAATATATTTAAATCGAAAAATAAATTATTAAAAGGTTTTATACGAAAATTTAAAGCTATTTCGTAAATAATTTGGACTTATTCGAGTTATAATCGTAAAATACGATATTATAAAGGAAGATATTTATAATTTCGACGTAACTAGGTTTTTAATAAGGTTTTTTATAATAACCTGTATAATTATTATTAATATTAAAAAGCGTTAAAGATTGAATTTATAAGGTAATATCAGCTAGCAGGGGGTGCTAAACGCACCTTATATACGAAAAGGCTCCTTTTAATCGGAAGATATATATTCCGTTACCAGGTTATATAAAAGCTGTAGGCATACGAGAAATATACGTAAATTAACCTAATATAATAACATAATTACTATCTTTTACATTTAAGAATTAAAAGTTTTACTTATTAAATTTATGTTATTATTAATTAATTAGTTAATGCTAAGATAATATAAGGTGTATATTAATTATAATAATAACGATATCGTTAATGTTCTTCGTTATTTATAACGAATTTATAAATTAACACCGTTTTAAATAAATAGGATTATATCGATTTTAAGTAGTTATTTTTATAGTTTATTAAATTAATAAAACTTAATATAATTTCGTATCCGAAAAGATAAATCTGTTTATTATACGAAATAATCTATTAAGCGGTTTTTTAATTATATTATATTTTCCGGAAAAATTAACGAAACAATCGATTATATAAGTTATTTAACCAGTATTTTTGAAATAATAATTAAAAGTAAACAAACTTATAATTAAGACTTTATGATAAATATTTATAAGGGTTATAAATAGGGTAATTTCCGAAAAAATAATCACGACTTTCTAAAGATGGTTTCGGAGTTAGTATTTTTAGCGATTTAAAAAATAAGTTTTTATTAAGAAAGAATTTACGAAAATAATACGTTAAGTTAGTTAAATCCGGTAAGGTATACGATAACAGGTTTTTAATTAATACTTAACGAAAATATTGCGAAAAATTAAAGTAAATTTCGATATTGGTAAGAATTAAACGAAAAAATTGTAAGATAATAAAAGATTATAATTTAAAGATAAAGATTTTATAAGTTAACGATTTATATATAATACTGGCTTTTATTATAAGAATTTAAACGATTACGTTTTTAATAGTAAAAAAGGCCGAAATTAATAATAATATAATTAGTTGTCAGGAAATAATCATTAATTTTTAAAAATATTAAATTATAATTTATTTATAACTTGTATCTACAAATATTAAGGGAACGCTTTTAACGTTTCACGGAATATTTGCGGATTTTTTTAATTAAGACGATTTTAATTACGAAAAGATTAAAGATAATTTAAATTATAAAAAAAAATTTTACGTGGTAAGTTGAAACGAAAAAGTCGTAAAAGCTTTTATTCGGATTAAAGAGGTAATAAGCGAAAGCGTTAAAATCAGATATATAGGAAACCTGTTATAAAACGTACGTAAAATTCTTTTATAGGTTTTTTTTAATATTATTACGTATATTTTATTAAAAGGCCGGTAAATTTCCGCTTTAATAATAGGATAATAATATACGTTTAAGACCGAATATCTTTTGATTAATCTTTAAAGGAAGAAATTAACTGTTCTTCGAAAGATATAAAGAAAAGAATTAATTATAAGAGAAATTAATTTTTAAAGGGAGTAAGATAGATTTTGGCTTATTTTTGGAATTTTGATTAATATAACATAATAAACGTTACGTTTTTTTTTGGAAAGATTATTGTAAATTTAGAATTTATCATATATATTTTCAATTTTATTAATAAATTTTTAAATTATAAAATAATAATTTAAGTTAGTAAAATATACGTAAAAAATAATGTCGTTTTAATAAAAAAATACGGAAATATAAATGAATTACTTTAAAGCTTTAACGGCCCGAAAACGTTACGTTTATACGATATCGTTTATTATAAAGGTTTAATATATAATTTAAAGATTTTTCCTACAATTTCAAAAAAAGGAGTATTTATAAAACAATTAAAAGATTAATAATTATATTCGAAATAAATATAATTAAGTAATTATTACGTTAATATATAAATTCGATTAATTCGCTATAAAATATATTAGTATTATAATTATAAATATAGCTTTTATAACTTATAAATAATTCTTTTTAAAGTAGACGTAATCGTATAATAAAATTAAATAAATTAATAAATTATACTATCTCGTTTTCTAGGCTTTATTAAAACCTAACCTTCTCTTAGCCCTTATCGACGACCTTTCTTAACCGAATTCTAAACGGTTTTCGCAATTCGAAATAGCTGGACAAATTATCGTTCGTAATCCTTTAACTTGTATCGAACTAAAAGTTAATTTTCGAAATTTTTAAACCTTTTACCGCTTATATTTAGTTTTCTTAAAAGTTTTTTTATACGATCGATATTTTTTATTATAAAATCGATTAACTGTTAATCATTCTTATTTATATAAATCAAATCATATTCGAAAATTAAAAATAAAATCTAATTTTTTTAAGCAAAATCGGTTAAATCGACGGAGGTATCGATATTTTTAATTCGTTTTAAAGTTTTATAATTACGGAATAAAAGTATTTTATAATAAGAATTACCAGGTATATTTTAACTGTTTTAATTAATAAGAATTCGAAACGGTAATTTAATACTAAATATTTTTTACTTGGTTATCGTATTAATATTTTTTTTTATTAATCGTAAAATCGACTAAGGTTAAAAGTAACTAATTTAATTATTATTTTTTTAAGCTGATATCTAATAGTTTTAATCGTAACATTCGTAAAAGTTTATAAAGTAGTTATTTTATACGGACTTGAGGTTTACCGCGAAAAGCTTATTATTTTTTAAGTTATTACCTTTAAGAAATTCCTTTTATCGAATCAGCTAAAGAGCGTAAGGTTTATTAGGGTCGAAACTTATTAATATTACGCAACAGTTAACTTCGTAATAAAACTTTTCGTAACCGAGGCGTATAATTTATTATTACCGTAAAAATTATTAATAATTACTATATTTGAAAATATTAAATAAAATATTAATCCTATTAATTATTAATATAATGATTTCGTATATTTAGCGTAGCTTAGATAATACGGCTTAAATCTAACGAGTTTAGATAATTTATAAATAACGAAAATATTACGGACCTGGAACGGCATTATGTAATATTTAAAATTAAGTTATTTAGGGCCACAAGTAATTTTTTAACTATAATTTTATATAAACGAAGATCGTTAAAAAAGTTCTATAATAGTTAAATGCTAGGAATATAATAAGGTAAAAGGTAGAAGATAAATATGTCGTAAATTTAAAAAAGGAACCTTTTAATTAAGTGAAAAATTTATTATTAATTTTACAAATTTCAACGAACACCCGGCGGGGTATAAATACGTCCTATTCGTTATTTATAGGTATTTAAGCTTTATTTAGGATATTTACTTTAAAAACCGAAAGTAAAATATATTAATTAAAACGTTCGAATATTTTTTAAAAGTTTTTACAAGTTAGAATAACAATTGTTTATAAATAATTAAATATAATAACTAAATTTCTAAAAATTATTAATTTCGCGATATATTATAATCGCCTTTTTTTTAATATTAAACTTAAACTTTCAACACCTTATATCTAAGCTTAGAACGGGGGTGTAAAATATTTAAAAAGGGTAATTAAAAAAAGCGCTTACGATATAAAATAATGTTAAGTTATTTTCGTTTTTCATCGTATATATTTTTAAAGCGGTAATATATCTATATAATCGTGCTTTTAAATACGTATTTTTTCAGTAAAATTTATATAAGGGTTATAATTTTTGTTTAGTATATAGAAATAGCGTTATAATACTTAATCGGAAGTTTTAATAAGTTTATTTCCCAATATACGGTTAGATAGTTTACGTTATAATAGTTACCGTTATAAAAAAGTAAAGTTTTAAAATTTAGATTTTAAAATATAAATTAATATTTTAATTAATTATCGATTTACGAATATTTACGATATTTAAAACGTATAATTGAACGAAAAGAATATTTTTTAAAGTAATATTAAAGATTTAAAAAATAACTTTTTATATATTATAAAAGATAATTTACAAAAATTATTGTAACAGGTAGAAATATTTAATCAAAATGATAATTATTTAACGTATATATAAGAAAAAAATACAAACTTAAGTAAAATAATTTAGTTACCGGTTAAATAAAAAGGTAATTTTAAAAAGGTAATAACGTAAAAAACGTACGGAATGAAAAAAAAGAAGTTTATTCGTAAGCGATTAATTATTTTTATAAAACCGTTATATTTAAATTATTTTCGTTTTTAAAATTATTATAAATAGTAGGCTAAAAAAAGAATGAAAATAATTTTAATATTTTTTTTATGTTATTAAAATTAAATTAACGGTAAATAACAAAAATACTTACCAGTAATAAATACAAGCCTTCTGTATATTCCGTATTAAAAAGATATTATCCGAAATAAATATAAGGTATAAAAAACCGTATTTAATATGGGACGTTCAGCTTTTTTTAAGAATAGGTACGATAACCTGCTAGTAAATCATAAAAGTTTAAAAAAAAGAATTATTTAAAATATATATTATTTTAATCGGAAAGGTAATAATATTTTAATATATTAAAAAATATTTAAGATATAAAACCAAATATATAAAGGTAATATACCGTTATTATTACGGGGTTATAAAAAATAAGTATATATTTATTAAAAGAAATATTTTATAAAATTAAAAAGGTATATTTATAAAGTTATAAACAAATATAATTCTGGAAAACAATTAATGAGTTTTTTTATTATAGGGAAATAGGTGTTAAAATATATTTAAATGTATATTTATAAATTTAATAAATATAGCTAATAATAAAATATAAGATACGTTTTATTATACGAAACGATTAATATTTCAAAGTCGTTTATAATAATATATATATATTTACCTTAATTAGAAAATCCTTTAAAACGTTAATTATTACGACAATTAAGTTTAATTTAAAATTTACATAATATAACGTTATTAATAGCTTCGTTAATATTAATCTATTTTACGAAATATATATAAAGATACTTTTAAGGTATTTCTAAATTAAAAAAGCTTTATATAATTTAAAGAAATTACCGTTATTATAATAAAAAATCTTAGTCGGAACCTTTAGAAAATTAAGATTTAATGCCGTTTTTTACGAACCTTATTATTTTACTTATTAAAAGATATTTATTTTCCTTTTTATAAACGATATCGTTATAATATATCGTTTGGAAAGTCAAAGTTCTATTAGTTAATTAATTTAATAAATACGAGAACGGTATATCTTTATAAAAAGTAAAGATTTATAATAATTTCTTAGTATTAAAATAATTAGAAATAAACCTAATAAAAAAGATTAATTATTCTAAACCGACTTTATAAATAAATTAAAAAATTTAATCTTTAAAAATATTTAAATAACTTCGTAAAAACGTTGATAATTATAATTAAATTATTACCGAATTTTAATTTAATTTATTTAAGTTTTATTAATAAATATATTAGTAAAATCGGTTTTATTTTTTATATAATAGTTCATACTTAACTTAATATATCCTTTATTATATTCCGATTAGCTTATTTTAACTGAAACTTTAATAATATATATTATAAGATTAGTAATCGAATTATATTATATTTAATCGGAATTATAACGTAAACGTTATAATTCAGAGGCGAAGGTTTATTCAATATGTAAAATAATAGTTCTTTTCCGAATAATATAATTAATTAAAAAAGTTTTTAAGTTTACGTTTTAAAGTTATTTAAAAAATATAATAAAATAATAGGCGAATATCTAAAATAGAATAATGACTTTTATAAGCGAAATAAAATTATTCTTAGGAAAATTGTAAAAAAAATATTATTTAATTTTTAATTAATTAAATAGTTAAAATTACTTTAAATATTAAATCGTTAAATATATAATATAATAATTAATAAATGATATAACTTATTATCGTTAACGTTATTTTATTATAAACGAAATTACGATACGTAAATATAGATAATTATTAATTACAAAAAACCGTAAAAAAGAAGTAAATAATATAAGTTATACGTTTATAAACCATATATTAATTAATAAACGAATTAAAACTTTATTACGAAAATTATTTAGGTGCTTTAAAAAGTAATTAAATCTAATAAGTATTACGGAAATTTTCGAATAGTAAAGGAATATTTTACGAATAATTTTAAAAAAGGAATTAATTAATTAAGAGGATTTAATTACCAGAAAAAGGGTCGAATAAAAAATATAACGTTAAGAAACAATAATACGTAATAATTAACGCTATAAATACTTTAAAGCATTAAGGGTATATATTAGTTAACAAGGGGTACTAAACTTACTTTATATACGGAAAGGCTCCTTTTAATCGGAAGATATATATTCCGTTACTAGGCTAGATAAAAACTGTACGCGTACGAAAAACATACGTAAATTAACCTAATACAACAATATAACTGATGTCCTCTATATCTAACAGGTAACGCAGCTCTTTATAGCCAAGAAAACTAGGCTAGAACAGGACCCCATATAAATCCTAATACGAGACTGTTTAATAATAATCGCTGATACGACCTAAGAGGGGTTCGTAGCTTAGTAGAGCTAATAATTGGTCTGAATATCTGATATAAATAAGCTTAGTAAGGAAACGGGGAATGGTTTATAGTAATATACAAGGTAAAGTGCCATTGAGGTATCTAGCTATATACATACATACAGGGAGCTGATCCATTCACTAAGTACATACACAAACTGGTTTCACAAACGCAACCGGGGAAACACCCCCTTAAAAACCGTCCCTTCTTGGCCAAGGGCCGGAAAAACGCAATACGGGTTATGTAACACGGTAACTGACGATAAATATACCCGATTAATTAATTAGTTCCCAGCGCCCCTAATCGTAACTGGTTTCCAGCCACCCTTTAATTGTCGCCGACACGGTAACAAAGCCGAAGCCCTAATTGGTCTAGCTCTTTTTAGGCTGGCGTTACTTAAAGGAACGGTAGCCTAAGCTGGATTTAAACCAGCTATTTTTTAAAATTAACCGAAATAAGGTACCTAAGCCTGTTACAATTAAAAGAGACACCTAGGCTCGCGACCACTGAGCTATTAGGCCGTTTATAGTAATATAAGTTATTAATTTTTAAAGCTGAGCCTTATTTTATTTAATATTCTTATTAGAAAAAAAAAATTTCGCTGGTTTGCCGATAACCTATTTTTACTTTATTAAAAAGTTACTATAAACGAAAACAGCTAGATAATAAATAAATAAAGTTTAAGTAAATTAAATATTAAGATAAATATATTAAAACGCGTATTAAAAATTCGAAACGTTTTATTTTTTTCGATAGTTACGAAAATTATTTTAAAATTAACGATATTGTTATATTTTATATACCTGCTTATTTTTTTATTTTTAGTTTTAATTTTTCGACATATTTTAATTTTCCGTATTAAAACGCGTTTATTTATTATATATCGAAAATTTTATATAACGTTATATTCTTTATTTAACTAAAAAAGATTTCATTACTGGTTTTTATAATAAGTTTAAAGTTATTATAATAACCGATAATATTAAATTCGGATTTATAAAAACGGTATTTATTTTATTAGATTTTAGTTACGTTTTTTTGGAATTTAAAATTTTTTAATTATATTTACGCCAACCGTCTCCCCGCTAACCTTTACCGGTTTTATTCGTTCTCCGTTAATAAAAACTTTTAAAAATATTAAGATAATAATAAGATAAAAACCTTAGTTATTAAAATAAATTAAAAATTATTAAGGAAATTTGTTAATAAAAATTATTAAATCGGTTAATTTTTTAATAAAAATTAATTTGTCATTTTTATATAAAATGATTTTTTTTTAAAACGTTATTTAATTACGTAAAACGAATTAGGTTTTAATAAATACCGGAAAATTAAAAATAAACGGTTTTTAAAAAAATTATTATAAAGAAAATATAGGTTGTTATAATTACGAAAAAAAGTAATAATAAATAATTATAGTAAATAACGGTCGAAAAGGGTTATTATAAAGGAGGTTAAGCGAAAAAAAGAAAATATAACGGTTACGGCAAACCCGAATATAATACGCGTATTTATAAGAAAAATATAGAGACTTTTAGTAATAAAAAATCCAATTAATTTAAATTTATTTAATATATTATAATTATATAATTCGAATTTATGATTACGAAATGTTAAAAAGCGGCCGATAAGCTTATATAATACATTAAACAAAAAAAAGTCCGTTATTATAATTACTTAATTAACGATTAAATAATCATATATAAAAATTAAATTCGAAAATATAGTAATATATTTAACATTAATTCCGAAAGGTTTAATAATTGTTTAAAATATTTTATTGTTATTATACGAATATAAAGTTCGAAAATAAATAAAGAAAATTAATTTCTAACTATACCGACAAGAAAAGGCCATATTAAAAAAAAGACATTCGTATTTTTATATATTATTTATTTCGAATAACGAAATTTTAAAAGTTATAACCCGAAATATCGATAAACTTTATATTTTCGGAAAAGATATAATAAGGTTTTAATTAAAATCTGTTACGAAATCGGAGTTTTAAATACTTTAAATTAGTATTTTATAAAAAAAGGATACCGAAATAATTATATACGTAACTAATAAATAGTTTTTATAATATTAGCCAAAAATGATTTATATTATTTATTTATCGGTATAATTATTTATTAATGTTAATTAATTAAATTAAATGAAATTATTTTAAGAATGAAAAAAAAATAAAAATAGTTTAAAAGTTAATATAACGAATTTAAAAAAAAAAATTCGAAAAATAAAATTTAATTTTTTTTTAATTCGGTGTTATAATTTAACGATTATAAGTTAAATAGAAAGATTTATTATTAATTATAATAGATCTTATTTTACAACGTATAATATATATATTCGTTAATTCTTTAAATTTAGAAAATTTATTATATATATCGGCAGTTGGTGCTTTAAGATAATTACGGCTGGTAGGCTCAGGTTAAAGAATATTACCTGGGATATTTTTTGTTATAAAAAAACCCTTTAAGTATGGATTATGTATATAAAGGCAGTTCGCCCTAAACGTTTTCAGTTTGCAAAATTATAAATATAAAGTTTTGCGCCAATATTCTATATTTAATTATTATAATTATTAATATGGTAGCATTTTTTAATTAATTAGCAATTTAGTACTTTATACGAAATAATTATTTACAGGTTAAGTTAATAGAGAAAATACGAGATTTAAAAAAAAGTTGCTTAATTAATAATTCGAAAAAAAGTTAAGCAGTTAACGATAACGAGCAAGTAACAAAACCCTAGGTAATTCCTTGTTAAGTAAAACGGTTTATCCGAAACCTTATTCCTTTTTTTTTAATTAGGACCTTTTTATAATAGGGATATTTCCTAGGATAAATTTTGTAGTAAGGAAAAAAAGGAACAAAAGTTTATATTAAATAAGGCGGTAAAAAAGAAACTTGTTTTCGGGGCGTTTTTAAAAGATACCTTATTGCTTTAATAATTAAGAGAGAACCGATTTAGAACTTTTATTTAGAAATAATAGATTATAGTGGACTTGAATAAGTTTTATACGTCCTTAGGTATTAGTATAAGCGATATTAGATGTGACGTTAGGGTACGAAAGGATAAGTATTAGCAGGTCGAAAAAAAGGTTAAAGAGCTGAAATTTTAAAACGAAAGAAATAACGATATTATAAAGCGTATAAATATTATGATAATATAATTATTAAATACGTTCTAATTTAAAACGCAAAGTTTTAAAAGTTTGCGTAATATAAGTATATAACCGAAAATATTATAGAGCATACCGTTTAAAATTAAGGTTGGTAATTTTAAGAAAGTATTTATCGTATTGGAAAACGATGTGGAGAAAATTAACTTATTAAGAAAAGGCGAAACGTAGTTAAGGAGGTAGTTTATAGAAAAGCCCGACCCTTTAAAAAAAGAGAAAAGTAAGTTACTTAAGGGAAAAAGAATGGTACGCGATAACCCCGATAATTTAAATAATTCCCTTAATATCTTTAATAGCTTTTCGAGCCTTAATAGTTTAAATAATTTTAATAAGTTAAACGTTCGCTTAGAGGATAAAGAGAAAAATTTTAAGAAGTTTAATGATATAAATACAAAGTTACGTTAAAAACGTTTTAACTTTTTATTAAATAAAAAAATTTATTTAGCAGATTAAATTAATTAAAAGCTTTAAAGTAACGCTTTAAGTTTTGCGATAGAAGAAATTGGTTATAAAAACCGGATAAAGTTAAGTTAGCTGGATTAATTCCGTTTAATAAAGGTTATTATTAAAATTTGTAAAAGGGCGTTTTTGAAGTTAATTATAGGTATTAAGAAGGGTATAAAAATATTGAAAACGTTCCGGAAAATTTATATAGCGATAGGTAAGGTTAGGTAAAGGTTTTTTTGGAAGAAATTTAGTAAGGTTATTTATAATAAAGAAAATCCGGTATAGTTTATTATTAAGTTTTAAAAACTTTTCCGTAAGGTAAAAAGTTGTAATATACGATTTAAAACGGAGGAATAGATTATTATGTTTTTTACTGCTATAAAAAACCGCGTTAGTAGTTAATACAAAATTATTTAGTTAATGCTATAATAAACGGATTACTTTTTCTAATAACTGATCGACGATTTTAATAACGAATTTTATAACCGATTTAATAAAAAAAAATAACGGACGGTTTATTAACGTATAAAAAAGCAAAAAAAATAGAAATAATAATAACAATTTCTAAAATAATAAGCCCGTATAAAATAAAAACGGAAAATTACTTTATTTTAATTATAGTAAATATGGATACCTGGCGAAAAACTATTTTAAACTACAGAAAAACGGTAAGGGCAAAAAAGGAAAATAAGGCTAAAATAATAGCTAACGTAATAACAATAGTAATAATAATTAAAACAATTAAAATAACAATTTTCGTAATATTTATAACGGTAGTTAAAACGAAAAATAATTTATTCCTAAAAGTTTAAAAAATTTATACCGTTTAAACGGAAAAGTTTTTAACGTTTACGTTAACGAATAACAGCTTTAAAATCTTATATAATAATACGAAAAAATGGTTTAGGAAATAACGTAAGGAATTATAAGGGCTAAGGGCTTTAAATTATAAGTAACTTAAAGCTCTAAGTTACAAAAAACCAATTACCCTAAATTACGGCTATAAATAACCGAAAGTTTTAAAGTTATAGTAATTAATTATTCTGGAATAATTAAGGCGATAGTTATAAGTAACGTTATGTTTTTATATATATATTCCTTTATTAAAAATGATAAAAATAAATTACTTTAAAATTTAAAAGTAAACGTTAATATTATTAATAATATCGGCAACTTCGAGAAAAATTCGGTACTAAATATTAAATTCAAGGGAATTTATATTATAATAAACGGAGGACCTATAATTACCACCTTTATCGGTATTATAAAATGGCCTTTAAAAAGTTTTAATAAAAAGAATAACGAAATTACGGTAAAATATACGTTATATATTAACGATTTTCCCTTAAAGGTGTTTTTTAAAAAAATATTTTACAAAAAAGGAAGCTACCTAAATAAAAATACCTTAATTAGCCCTAATAAGTCTAAATTGATAATTATTAACGTTCCCCGAAAAGGATTTTTCTTGTAATTTTATAAAAAACCGGAACTTACTATTAAAAGCTTAAAATCTCTAAACGATAGAAATTAGCAATAAAAATACGTACTGGGGAAAGTATTCGGTAAACAAGATAACAATAACCTGGTTAATAATTTAAAAATAACCTTTATAAAGGTATTTAGAGATAGAAAAGTTTTTATAACAGACGAAATTATAAAAAAAAATATTTTTTAATACCGCCGCCTTTATTACCCTAATATTAAATAATTAATTTGAATTATTAAAAGGTTTACGGAGATAAATTTAAACCTTAACGATATAAAATCGTTTTTTTATATAACCTGTAACGAAGGAAAAATACGGAAAATACCGTCTATTAACCTATAAAAAAAAGTAATATACGTAAAAAAAATTATTTAATATAATATAAAAGTTATTAAACTTATTAATATCGAAAATAACGGTTATTTTAAGTTTATTATAAATAATTTGTTACGTTATAAAAAATATTATTTATTTAGAACCAAGGACAAGGTATAGTATTATCTATATACGTATATTACCCGGATATTTAAACGTTTAGAAATATTATTATTAAATATAGAAAATAAGAAAAAAAAGGCGTAAATTTTACGTTTTAATAACGGTAAAAAGTTCGGTATAACGATTATCGAAAATTTTTACGTAGTGGAGGGTATTAAATTAATAATTTCTAGCATTTATAACCAGTATTAAAATAAAGTTATAAAACGAAAAATATAATTTTTTCAAAACGAAACACGCATAATTACGGCTTAAATAAAAATATTAATATGCTTTTAAAACTTTATAATAAAAACAATAACGCATATTATTAATAAAACTGGATAATTAACAATAAAAAACGTAACATTAATTAAATATTTTAAAGATATATTCAAACCTAACAGGTCCTATAAGCCTAATGACAATTACCTTTAAATCTTTAACAACAAATATATAATTCTAATCGACAAAAATTACAGAATTAGATTAGAAAAATTAACAGCCCGTAAAGTAAAAAAAGTACTATTAGGTTACTAAGGAATTTATAATTATAAAATATAATTATTAAAAGGCGGCAAATTATTAATAATACCATATATCATTATTTATAAAAACCTGGAAAAACTAAAATAACCCTTTAACCCAAAAAATATTATTCAGTTATTTCCGTAGCCCGTATAAAAGTAATTAAGATACCGTTAGAAATAAGGTATTAAAATAAAAAACAAAAACGATAACGTTATTTTAGAAAACGATATGGACTAGGAAACCAAGTAAGTTAAGCAAAAAAAAGAACGCTCGAAAAAAACGGTTCCCGAATTATACGCCTTGGAAACCTTAGATAAAATATCAGAATTAATGTATAAGTTAAAGTTAACTTTAACTTAAAAAGGTAATAATAATAACCCTTTTTATTTTTACCTATTATTAAATATTAAAAACTAAGACGAAAACGGTTACAAGCTGTACGTTATAATAAACGGCGGTCCATTATTAAAGAAAACCATAAAAAGCCCAAAACGCAAGATATAACTTAAAACTATTTTTATTAAGATTAAAAAAAACCTTTAACGCGGAATTTTTTGTTTTATACCAGACGATAAGGTATACGGGCACCTAATAAATACAAAATAAATATTAAGAAAAAAATATACGTTTATAAAAAAGCTAAAAAAATATAAAGCCCGTATTTACGTTAAGGGATTTACTTAACGGAAGAAAATTAATTATAATAAAACGTTAGCCAGCATATAAGGGCTATATACTAGAAAATCCTAATAACGTTAATTATTACCTTAGGCTGGTATATATTCCAGATCGATTTTATCGCGGTTTACTTAAACGGTAATTTAAAGGAAAATATTTATATAAAGCTTTTTCCTATGTTAAAAAAGTATTTCAACGTATACCCGGAAGATAAAATAAAGTACTAATTCTTCCTTAAAAAAATTATTAAATTAATAAACCCCTTATACGGCCTAAAGCAAGCCGGAACTGCTTAATAAGAAAAAATAAAAAAGATATTTGTAAAATAAGGCTTTTATCCATTAATTTCGGACGACGTAATATATTATAATCCGAAAATAAAAAACGTTATCGCTTTGTACGTAAATAACTTCCTACTTTTCGGCCCTGATAAATAACGTTTTAAGAACATTACTAAAAAGATAATTAAAGATGTACTTATTAAGGACCTAAAGGACATTAACTGGTATTTAGGCATACGAATCGTCCGTTCTTTACCAACGGGAAATATTAGGTTGGATTAGTAATAATATATTAAAAAGTTATTAAAATTAATAGAATTAAACGTTATACGGAAGTAATTTACGCCATTTATTAAGGATTACTTAAAGTATACCGTAAGGAATAAGGGTGTAGTTAGTAAAAAAGAAACGTACGAATATATAAGTTTTATAAGGAAATTTAATTTCTTTAGTTATATTAGTAAACCGGATATAACGTTTATAACGTTAATTTGGGCTAGGTTTATAAGTAACCCGTTACCTAAATACCAGGAATATATTAAACGATTACCGCGATACTTAAATAATACGGCAAACCTATCTTTTCGATACCGGAAACTGGAAAATTATCCGTACCGGAAATATAATAACCTAGGCCTGTTCGAAATAATAAATATAAGTTTTACAAATAATAAATTAACTAAATCCATAACAAACTGCATATTCTTTATAACTAAAACGTCCGTATTATAAATTTCAAAGTTATAAAACGTTATTACTAAATGTATTATTAAAGCAAAATACGTAAAAGTAGGAATAGTTGTAGCAAAGGCGGTTAGGATTAGGAATTTTTTAATAGAATTAAAGCTTATACCTAAAAGCCTTATTCCCATTCTGGAAAATAATACAAATACGTTAAAGTAAGTAATAAAGATATAAATAACACGGAAAAAACGTTATATTTGATTAAAATACCATTATGTACGTTAAAAGGTATAAAAGGGTAATATTAACTTCTAATACGTAAAAAGTAAGGATAACGCAGTAGATAAACTAACAAAACCCTTTAATAAGGTTGATTTCGAGCGATTTGTGGCGAATTTAGGATTAAAAAAGATACAAAACGAATTAGAAAATATTTAAAATCGATAGATATAAGGGTTTAATAGCCGAAATTACTTAAAACAAAAGGGCGTATTAGTAATTGGCATTTTAAGATAATTACGGCTGATAGGTTTAAGCTAAAAAATGTTGCCTGGGATATTTTTTATCATAAAAGAACCCTTTAAATATAGATTATATATATAAAGGTAGTTCGCCCCAGACGTTTTCAGTTTGCAAAATCATAAACACAGAGTTTTGCGCCAGTATCCTGTATTTAATCACTGTGACTGCTGACAATATATTTATTATAATATCTAATTAATTCGAATTAAAAATTATAATATTTATATATTATTTAACGTAACGTACTATATAAGCTTACGAGCTAAATAAGCTTATAAGCTGTTTTTTAGCACCTTTTAATAACAAATTCGAATTAATTAACTATAACATATTAAATTAACTAAAATTAATCGGATTTTTTTTTACTAGACGTTTTTATAACTTTTTCATAAATATACGTATTATATCCGGGTTTACCGTAAATGTTATATTTTCGTTCCTTCGTTTTAACCTTTTTACAACGATTACCTTTAATAAATATTAACTGCATTTTTTTATTACTTTTTTTTCCGGCTAAGAAAGTTTATTTTTTTTATATAGTAAATATCCTTTTTTTTGGAAACGTTTATTTTTAGTCTTTTAACGTTTACTTAAGATATAATTCGTTTTACGTAATTAGGTAATTTTTTTTAAAAAAAAAAGTAATTTCGTATAAAAGTAATAAATTATTTTTTGTTAAAAAATTCGCCTATTTAACGATTTTTGTTAGCAAATTACCCTGGTAATTTTTAGTTCTTTTTTATAAATAACGTTCTTATTTTATCGCTTTTTTAATATTTTTAAAAGTTTTCGTAAATAAGAAATAAATAAAACCGGTAAAGGTTGACGGGAAAATAATCGGTATAAATATAATTAAAAAGATTTTAGGTTCGGAAAAAACGGTATTAAAATCGAATAAAATAAGGTTAATTTTTATAAATCCGAATTTAATATTATTAAACTTTATAATAACTTTAAACGCGTTATAAAAGCCGGTAAGGAAATTTTTTTTAACGATATAAATATAATAGCGTTATATTAAGTTTTCGATATATAACGAATAAATGCGTTTGAAAAAAAAATTAAAATATATTAAAAAGTTAAAATTTATACGAAATATACGCAGCTATGTAACGTGTAATAATATCGTAATTAGTATCATATTTTTCGAATTTTATCAAATAATAGTTTTTATAACCGTTAAAAATAAAAAAACGTTTTGAATTTTTTATATACATTTAAATATATTAATCGAAATATTAAATTTATTTTAAATTTAATTCGTTCGTTATTTAAATATTATTATTTAATATAATTTTTTAATCGGTTATTAATAATAAATTATTCCGGAATTAGGATTTAAGGTAATTTTTTTTATAATAATAAATAACGGTATAGTTTAATTTTAAAAATTAACAGTTTAAATAATTATAATTTATTTTTTATTTTTTTATTAAGTTTATTTAAATTTTTTATGTTTTTCGGTATTAATAATTACTATACCCGTTATTATAAAAAGCTTTATTAAAAATCCAGTTTTATCGAAATTATATTTTTTTTTTTATAATACCGTATTTTACGATAATAACCCGAATAAGTTCGAATTATTTACGAAATATTTTTGGATTTTTTTATGCAAGGTCGTTAGGTTTAAGCCGTATTATCCAGGCTAAACTAAAAATATAAAGTAATTACATTGATAATTAACACGATAAATACTTTACCTAATATTTTCGAATACGGTAATTATTAATGGTTTTTACGGTGACGATAGATTATATCTCGGTCGCGAAAAGCCTTATTCCGAAGCCGATTATTGCGTAATACTAACAAATTTCGACCTTAATAAACCTTATGTTTTGGTTTGGTAGGGGGAATCTTAGATAATAACTTAGAAAATATTAAGCTTTTCGCGGTAAACCTTAAGTCCGTATAAGATAGCTGTTTTGCAACCTTTCGCCAGTTTTACAACTTCTTTAACCTTAATTAATTTCAGGACTTCTTAAACCCCTATTAATTAAGATAATTAAAACATACCGGCCAAGTCCGAATATAAAGTCCCAGTACTCCGTACTTCCGGAATCTCGACGGAGACGGTTTTAATCAAATTACCCGACTTAAAATAATCGGCCGAGCAAAATATATCGACACCTCCGTCGATATTAACAACCTATCCGAGAAAAATCGGGTTTTGTTTTTAATTTTTGGATACGATTTAATTTAAAACGACGGAAATAATCGGTTTTTACGCAAACTTATATTAAGAAATATCCGGCTTATAAATGAATTACTGGTAAAACTGGAAAATAATAATAACGGATTTAAAAACGTCGAAGTTTAACTTTTAAATCGATATAAAAAGGATTACGAACGATAATTTATCCGGCTGTTCCGGATTACGAAAACCGTCCAGAATTCCGTTAAAAATGGTTGTCGATAGGGGCTGTAAGGTTGGGGTTTGGTAAAGCTTAGCAACCGATAACACAATTTATCTATTTGTTTAATTTGGTTCTACGGTTACGTTTTTTCTAGGGAGATTGGATTTTTTTATAATATTTTTTAATGATTAATTTTTCGATTTAAATACGTTTCGAATTTTTTTTACCGTTTAATAAAATTAAATACTTAGTTAACCCTAACGCGTTTTATAATATAATACGTAAATAACAAATTTGCTATATTTTTAACTTATTAACGTTTAATAAAAAACGTTCGTATATTTAAATTAAAAATTCTTTTAATAATAAATTTTTTTTCGGTTAACGTTAATTTTCGTAAATAAGAAATAATATCGGCTCAGGCGTATAAACTGTAATATCAGGCTTTTAAAATAAATTCGGAAACGTTATATATAAAATGTAACTTTTTAAAATTAAACTTTAAGTTTCGTTTTTTAACTTAAATAATTAAATTTATTTTAGATTTTTTTATAAAACGTTTTATATTATAAGTATTTAAAAATTAATAATTAAAATTAAATAGTTAAGATGTTAATAAAAACGGCTTGTAAGCTTATTTGGCTCGCGAGCTTATATAGGACGTAATTAAAAATTAGCGAAAATAACGAATATAATAAATAAATAATACTATTAATAGTTTTAATTAATATTACGTAAATACATATATTTATTATGTGTTAAAATTATATCTCTACGTCGAAATCGAATATAATTTTTATTATATTTTTTAATCCGGTTTTTTTAGGGTTCTTTTTTATTTTTAAACTTAATATCTTACTTGATTTTTAATTTATTATTATTATTATTATCGGATAAATACTGTTTATTTTTACCGCTTAATATTTTAATTTCAATAAAAGTTATTATTTAAAATTTAATTTCCGATATATTATTTAAAACGTTAATTTATTTAATATTATATTTTAAGAACTTTTACGATTTCGGTAACAAGATAACAATATATAAATTATATATATATAAATATAGTAATAAAAAAGCAATTAAGCAATTACAAGTATAAAAAAATAATAGATTTTATATTAACGTTATAAATAACGAAAATAAAGCAGGTTTTGACCCAAAACTATTTAATATACCCTAAATTATTAATTATTCATATAAATTAAGTAGTTAAATATAATATATTTTATTTATAATCCGGTATAATTTAGGGTAATTTCGAAATTCTTTCCAAAATTTATTAAATTTATAACGTAATAATAATCCGTAATATATATAAATCGATTTACAGTATAAAGATACAACGCTTTTATTTTCGATTAAGCAAATTTTATTATTTATAAAAAAAATGAATATTTTTGAAAATAATCAATATTTTCTTAATATAAATTAAATATAGTATAAATAAAAATCGCTTTAATTTATTCGATTACGTTTTAAATTAAATAGGAACTCTAAATCTAGTTTGACTTTTTTTTAAAACGTGTTAAGTAAAAACCGTTTAACTTTAATAAAAATAAATATTTATTTTACGTTTTTACTATTAAACGAAAATAACCGTATAGAAAATAATTTATTCCCTTGTTATTTTTATTAAGATTTTATTATTTTTACGTAAAAACTTTTAAAGTTAAAAATTCGAATAAATAGATTAAATCAAGCGTTTATAGGTTCTATTACTATCTAATTAAAAAAATATTTTAAAAAAAGATTTATTAAAATAGTTTCGTTTTCTTTTATATATATTAAAATCGCTTTACTTATACTATTAAAGATCTAATTTTATCCGATTTGTAACTTAATATTAATTTGTTTTAGCAATTTACGGATAATACGAATAAATATCTTAATTAATCGAAAATTAAAATTGAAATTCGATAATTATTTCATATTAATTAGAGTTAGCCGTACTAAATTATATATTATTTTCCTTATCGTCCGAATCTGTTACGTCAATTTTTATAATAATTTTTATAGTATTATAAATACTATAGTTGTTAATGTATTAAGTTTAAAATTCTTTTTAACTTTTTTTTCTAATAAATAACTTAATCTCATACCTGTTAAATATTTAATAAAATATAAATAATATAGTTATTTATGATTAATTATATTTAGTTATTTGTATTTATAAACCGTTTAATTAAATTATTGCTATAAATCCTTTAAAAATATTTTTTCGATATGTTTTATTATATTATTCGAATAATATCCGGGATATTTATATTTGATTTAAAAATAACGGTTATTATGATGATTCGAATAAAATTATTAAGTTTTTTAAATTTATTAGATATACGAATTTAATTACCGTAAAACATTTAAAGTTATAAAACTTAATAATCGTTTCTATAACCTTTAATAAATATCTCTAATTTTTTTAACGTTTTAATTAAATAATTACGGATATTCATAATTTTTATTGTATTATGAATATAAATAATAATTTGAATAATAATACGTAAATTATCGAACTAAGTTGTAAGGTGGCTATATAATAATTCGAAAATATTCGCTTTTTAAAAATTTAAATACGTTTAATTAAAACGTTAACTTTTAAATATAAAGAAAATAATAAATATCGATTTCGGGCCGATTCATCTTAAAATGCAGGATTTTCGTATTATAATTATATTTAGTAAAATTACCAATTTAACGAAAGTTATTATATATCGTAATTTATTTATAACGTTATTAATAGTTATTATATACGTAAATTAATATATATAAATATGGAAATTAAATTCTAAGTTACAGATATTAATATAATTAAGCCGGAATTTTTTTAGTCTAATAATAAATACGTTTCGTTTATTGTCATTAAATTATATTACTGTTTAAAAGTAAGATTTAGTATAATAACTTAAAATTAATCATTCGATATTTATATAAAATTAAAAATATTATAATTATATTATTTAACGATTATATATTTATATGTTTCCGAAATAAAGTTTTCTCGTATTCGTAAATATTTAAATAAAAATAAAATATAATATTATTAACGTAAAAACTTAACGTCCTATATAAGTACTCCGAACGTATAAGTACTTCGGATAGTTTTTAACATTTCGTAATAATAAATTTAAATAACTTAATAATAATATATCATTATAATTTAAATTCATCGGATTTTTCTTTGCTAAACGTTTTTATAGCTTTTTTTATAAGTATCCGTATTATGTCTAAGTTTATTATAAACGTTATATTTCTTTTTTTCGTTTTAACCTTTTAATAACGATTTTTTCCAGTTGCTGTTAGATATATTTTTTATTACCTCTTTATTTAAGTTAGAAAAAAAATTTATATAACGTACTATATAAGCTTGCGAGCTAAACAAGCTAACGAGCCGATTTATTTAATATCTTAACTACTTAACTTTAATCGTTAATTTTTTAATACTAATAATATAAAACGTTTTACAAAAAAATCTAGGATAAACTTAGCTATCTAAGCTAAAAAACGAAACCTAAAATTTAACTTTAAAAGGCTATATTTTACATGTAACGTTTTCGAATTTATTTTAAAAGCTTAATATTACGGTTAATACGCCCGAGCCGATATTATTTCCTATTTACGAAATTTAACGCCGACTAAAAAAAAATTTATTATCGAATAAATCCTTAATTTAAATACGTAAACGTTTTTTATCCGGCGTTAATAGATTAAAAATATAACGAATTTATTATTTACGTAATATATTACAAAATATATCGAGGTTAATTAAATATTTAACTTTTTTAAACTGCAAAAAAACTTAAAAGGCGTTTAAATCGAAAAATAAATTAGTAAAAGATATTATACGAAAATTTAACAACATTTTGTAAATAATTTAAACTTATTCGAATTATTATTAAAAAATACGATATTATAAAAAATTTTAATAATTTTAATAAAATTAAATTTTTAACAGGGTTTTTTATAATAACGAACATAATAAGTATTAATACCGAAAAACGTAAAAAACTTAAATAAACTTAATAAAAATTTTAAAAATAAATTATAATTATTTAAGTTATACCGTTATTTATTATTATAATAATAAAAATTTACTTTAAATCTTAATTCCGGAATAACTTTTTAATAATAACTAAATAACAAACGAATTAAATCTAAAGTAAATCCAATATTTCGATTAATATATTCGAACGCGTTTAAAAAAAATCCAAATTTTTATTTTATTTTCGACGGTTACGAAAGTTATTATTTGATAAAATTTAAAAAATATTACGCTAATTGTAATATTATTATATTTTATATATTTACATATTTTTTAAACAAATTCTACCCTTTAACGTATTTTATTTTTCTCCTATAAAACGCGTTTATTAGTTATATATAAAAAACTTAACATAATATTATTATAACGTATTATATAAACTCGTAAGTTAAATTAGTTCGCGAACCGTTTTTTAGTATCTTTTAATAACAAATTTGAATTAATTAATTATAATATCTTAAATCAACTAAAATTAATCGGATTTTTTTTGCTAGATATTTTTATAGCTTTTTTACAAATACGCGTATTATGTCCGGGCTTGCCGTAAACGTTATATTTCCTTTTTTTCGTTTTAACTTTGTTATATTAATTATTTCTAACCGATATTAGTTGTATTTTTTTATTACCCCCTTTTTTTTGGTTAGGAGAGTTTATCCTTTTTATATAGTAAGTGTTCTTTTTTTTGGAGACGTTTGTTTAAAATGTAATTCGTTTTACGTAATTAGGTAATTTTTTTAAAAAAAAGTAATTTCGTATAAAAGTAATAAGTTACTTTTTATTAAAAGACTTGCCGATTTAACGATTTTTATTAGCGAATTACCTCAGTAATTTTTAATTTTTTTTATAACCTCTTTATTCTATCGTTTTTTTAATATTTTTAAGGGTTTTCGTAAACGGGGAACGAATAAAACCGGCGGAGGTTAACGGGGAGACGGTTAGCGTAGGTATAATTAAAGGAATTTTAAATTTAAAAAGAGCGGTATTAAGATTAAATAGAAGTTAGTTTTCGCGAATCTGGATTTAATATTATCGGATATTATAATAATTTTAAATGCGTTATAAAAGCCGGTAGGGAAAATTCTTTTAACAATATAAATATAATAACGTCATATTAAACTTTTAAGAGATAACTAATAAATACGGTTAAAAAAATGATTAAAAATTAAAATTTATATAAAAAATGCGTAGGTATATAAAACATAATAATGTCGTAATTAACGTAATATTTTTCGAATTTTATCGAATAAGAGTTTTCGTAACCGTTAAAAATAAAAAATCGTTTTAATTTTTTCGTATACCTTTAAATATCTTAATTAAAGTATTGAATTTATTTAAAATTAATTCGTTCGTTATTTAATTATTATTATTTAATGTAATTTTTTAAATAATTACTAATAATAAGTTATTACGGAATTAAGATTTAAAATAATTTTTCTTTATTATAATAATAAATAACAATATAATTTAATTTTAAGAATTAATAATTTACATAATTATAACTTATTTTTTATTCTATTATTAAATTTATATAAAATTTTTACGTTTTTCGGTATTAATAATTAATATATCCGTTATTATAAAAAGTTTTATTTAACGTTTAGTTTTATCGAAATTATAAATATTTTTTAATAATACCGTATTTTACGATAATAACCCGAATAAATTTAAATTATTTACGAAATATTTTTAAATTTTCGTACAATATTTTTTAATAATTAATTTTTCGATTTAAATACGTTTTAAGTTTTTTTTACCTTTTAATAAAATCAAGTATTGAATTAACTTTAATGTATTAACGCCGGATAAAAAACGTTTATATATTTAAGTTAAAAATTTATTCGATAATAAATATTTTTTCGGTCGGCGTTAATTTTCGCAAATAGGAAATAATATCGGCTCGGGCGTATTAACCGTAATATCGGGCTTTTAAAATAAATTTAAGGACGTTATATATAAAATGTAACTTTTGAAAGCTAAATTTTAGGTTTTATCTTTTACCCTAGATAGTTAAATTTATCTTAAATTCTTTTATAAAACGTTTTATATTATTAATATTAAAAGATTAACGATTAAAGTTAAATAGTTAAAATGTTAATAAAAAACGGCTTCTAAGCTTGTTTAGCTCGCGAGCTTATATAGTACGTTACTTATATTATTAAAAGAAAATTTCCTTACCGGCTTTTACGATACGTTTAAAATTCCTATAACGTCCGATAATATTAAATCCGTATTAACAAAAATTAATTTCGTTTTATTTTATTCTAATATTATTTTTTCCGCATTCGAAATTTTTCCAGGTATATTTATATTAACCGTTTCCCCGTTAACCTCCGTTAATTCGATTCCTTTCCCGTTTATAAAAACCCTTAAAAATATTAAAAAAAAGATAAAATAAAGATATTATTTATAAAAAATATCTAAAACTGTTAAAGTAACTTGCTGATAAAAATCGTTAAATCGGTTAATTTTTTATCAAAAAATAACTTACCATTATTATATAAAGTTCCTTTTTTCTAAAGAAAATTACTTAATTATGCGAAACGAACTATATTTTAAATAAACATCGGAAAATTAAAAATAAACGTCTCCAGAAAAAGGAACATTTACTATACAAAAAAAATAAACTTTCCTAGCTAAAAAAAAGAAAAAGAAAGTAATAAAAAAATACAGCTAACAACGGCTAAAAATAATCGTTACAAAAGAGTTAAACCGAAAAAATAAAAATATAACGTTACAATAAACCCAGACATAATACGCGTACTCGTAAAAGAACTATAAAAAAGTCTAGCAAAAAGAAATGCGATTAATTTTAATTAATTTAATACATTATAATTAATTAATTCGAATTTATTATCGAAAGGTGCTTAAAACGGCTTGCGAGCTTATTTAGCTCGCAAGCTTATATGGTACGTTAGTAAGTATTTTTTTTTTTTTTTAAAAACGTCTATTTTAATTTTTCAACGTTTACTTGAAATATATTTCGTTTCGTATTTCTAAACTTTTTTTTCGAAAAAAAGCGGTTTTATACAAAAGTAATATATAACTTTTTATTATAAGATTAACCGATTTAAATATTTTTGTCGGCGAGTTACCCGAATAATATTTAATCTTTTTTTACAAATAACGTATTTATTTTATTATTTTACGGATATTTTTAAAGGTTTTCTCGGGCGGAAAAATAAAACCGGCAAAGGTTAACGGGGAAATAATCGGCGTAGATATAATTTAAAAAAATTCGAATTCGGAAAAGATATTTTTAAAATCAAATGACATAAATTGAATTTTCGGACATTGAAATTTAATATTATCGGACGTTATAATAGTTTCAAACGTATTATTAAAGCCGGTAATAAATTTTCTTTTAGTAATATAAATATAATAACGTTATATTAAATTTTCGATAGATAATTATTAAACGAGTTTCAAAAGAAAAAAATAAGATATATTAAAAAGTTAAAGCCGATATAAAAAATACGCTGGTATATAAAACGTAATAATATCGTAATTAATGTAATATTTTTCGGATTTTTCGTACTCGTTTAAATATAGTTATTAAAATATTAAATTTATTATGTAATTATTATTACTTAATGCGATTTTTAAATTAATTATTAATAATATATTATTACTATATTAAAAATTAAAGTAATTTTTCCTTAATATAATACTAAATAACGGTATAATTCAATTTTAAGAATTTATAATTTATTTATTTTATTACATTTATTTAAGGTTTTTACTTTTTTCGGTATTAATAATTATTATATCCGTTATTATAAAAAACTTTATTACAAATCCAACCTTATCGAAAGTATAAATATTTTTTTATGATATTATATATTATAATAATAACTCGAATAAATTCAAATTATTTACGAAATGTTTTTAAATTTTCGTATAGGATTTCTTAATAATTAATTTTCCGATTTAAACGTATTTAAAGCTTTTTTTACCGTTTAATAAAATTTAACGCCTAGTTAATTCTAATACGTTTTATAACGCGTTAAATAATATATTAATTATATTTTTAATCTATTAAAGCTAACTAAGAAACGTATACGTATTTAAATCGAAAATTAGGTTAATACATAATTTCTTTTAATTAACGTTAATTTTTATAATTTAGATATATAGTTACTATAAAAAGGTATACCTGTATATCGTTTATATAAAATTAACGGTTATATAATTAAATTTCGGGTCTTGTTTTTTAACTTAAACAATTAAATTTATTTTCGTTTTTTAGAAGCCGTTTTTTATTATTAATATTCAAAAATAATTAATTAAAATTCTGTAATTAAAATATACTAAAAACCGTCCGGAGTTTTTATACGTCCGGAGTACCTATATAATACGTTATTATCTTTTTATTAATTTAATTAAAGGTACGAGTTAAATATTAATTAAATCGATTATTTAAAAATTTTTAAATAATTAAAGCTATTTTAAAACACATTCTAAGGATAAAAAAACATTAAACTTTTCGAAAATTAAATTATACAAGGTCGTTGGATTTAAGACGTATTATCCAGGCTGAGCTAAAGATACAAAGTAATTATACTAATAATTAACAGGATAGATACTCTTGTCAGATATAGGGGACATTAGTTATGTTGTTGTATTAGGCTAAAAATGCGTGTGTTTTTCGTACGCGTACAGTTTTTCTGTAACCTAGTAACGGAATATATATTTTCCGATTAGAAGGATCTTTTCCGTATATGGGGTGCGTTTAATACCCCCTGCTAGCTGATATACCCCCTTAACGCCTTGAAGTATTTATGGCGTTGATCGTTACATATTATTATTTCTTAGAGTTACAGCTTTTCATTTAATTTCTCCTCTGGCGATTGATTTTTTTTGATTAGTTAATTTTTTTTTTTAAATTATTCGTAAGGTGTTTTTCCGCCGTTTAAGAGCTTCCGTAATATTTATTAGTTCTAGCTGTTTTTTAAAGTGCCTAAATAATTCGCGTAATAAGGTTTTAATTAGTTTATTAGCTAGTATATCGTTCGTAAACGTATAATTTACTTTGATTAAGTTTTTTTCTGCGGCTTTTCGTAATTAGTAGTTATATATATTTACGTACTGTAGTTTCGTTTGTAATAGGGTAACGTTGGCGTTGATAAGCTGTATTATTTGTTAATTGTTATATTATATATTTAATGGTCCAGTATTTAAGGTGATTTTTAGCTTTTTAATCAGTTAAAAACTAAATAAGGTTTTTTTTGCAGCCTACGTAAAGGATAATAATTCCGTTTCGGTTATGGAAGTAGTTATTATGTTTTGCTTGTTCGTCCGTTATTTTATTACTTTTTTAAATAGCTTTATAACGTAAGTTTGGAAGTTTTTTCGATTAATCGTATTATCCGTAAAAAAGGCGTCGTTTTAAATATTTAACGAATTTTTGCTTCCGAATTGTAACGTTAACGTTTTAATCCCGATTAGGTATAGTATGATTCGATTAACGGTTTTATGATATACGTTATTAGGGTTCAGATTAAAATAGGCAAGTTGGAATACGGCAAAGGATATATCGGGTCGCGTATTAATTGTTATATAAAGGATGAAACCGATTTTTTTTTGGTATTTATTAACAAAGTTTAAATGGGCCAGATTAGGATTTGGCAGTAATTTAACGTTAGTTATAGGCGTCTTTAAGAAGTTATTTAGATTTTTTTTGGGGATTAAGTTAACTAGTTTATTTATAAAGTTGAATTAAAATAATTAGATTTTTTTGTTAAGTTTGTTTTTAATTATTTTAATGCCGAGGAATTATTATAGGTCCTTACTTTTTATAAGGGTATACCGTTCCCGAATTTGTTGAATTAATTGATTAACGAGATCTTGATTTTTTTTGCGATATATTATTATAATATCGTTTACGAAAAAAAAAATAAGTACCCCTTAACGAATAAAGTAACAAGGTTTATAAGGAACGGGGTTAAGTCCTAGTTTTTTAAGCGTCCCGGTAAAGTTTTTTTACTATAACAATAGCGATTCCTTTAAGCCGTATAAAGTTTTTTTGATTAAAAATGTTTTGTTACGTTACGGGTACCCTAAGGGCGTTTTTATGTATATTTCGTAAGGTAAGTTAACGTTAACGAAGGCGTTAATAACGTTATACTGTTTTAGTTTTAGGTCGAATTTAACCATAATAACGATTAAGGTTTTAAATGACTTTTTAGCTAGAATAGATGCGTATATATTATTATAAGCGTTTTTTAACTATTAATCGTTTCGTACGACGAAACGTACTTTATATTTTTGTAACTAGTTATATTTGTCGAACTTGTAAACGTATATTTATATATACCTTAGGATTTGTTTCCTTTTAATAAAAGATTAATTAACGATTTCCCAAAATCGTATTTCTTTGTAATTTTGTAAATAAGTTTTTTCGGCTTTACGAAATATTTTTTTTAAAAGGTATGTATTTAGTTTTTTATGGCTTTGCGGCGGTGGTGGTAAATTACGTTTATATATCCGGTTTCGCGATTTAAGGATTTTGTATATTTTCGTATCGAAATTTTTTCGATTAAGGTAATACGTATTTCGGGTAATTAATTTCCTTAAATTTCCGTAATTTACCGGCCGGTTATCGATCGTATTAATAAAGTAAATTATTCGTTTTGCGTTAAACGCGGTTTTTTATACTTTGTAATCGTATCGATAATTATTTTTTCGATACGGAACGTATAAAAAATTTACGTTTATAATCCGTAAAGTATTTTTGTTTTTTACCGTTATCCTGGGTTAAATAATATAATAAAAATTTAAGGTTATTTTTATTATTTCCGTTAACGTAATAATTATAACAGTTATTAAAACAAATACTGGTGGAAATAATTATCCAGGGGACGGAAATAATTCGAATATAACGGTCGTATAAAAGTAATTAATTTTATACGAATAAGTTTGTTTTTCTTTATTCCGTACGTTTTATACGCCTATGTTACTTTAAAACCATCTTTTTTATTTAACCGGTAGCTAAATTATTCCGTTTAGGTTTTTATCTTTTTTTTATATCTGTATATTTAAATGGCTTAAACCTTAATTAGGTATTTTTACCTGTCGTAATAGTTTCTATAGCTTTTTTTTTATAACGTATAAAAGGTTATCCTTTAGGTTTTTAATATTACCTAAAAAGGTAACCTTTTCGTTAAATTATACGTCTCGAATAATAACAACCTTATTAATTAACGGGTTCCAAATCTCGTAAATATTCGTAAATCGGTAATTGACTAAAAAGCCAATCCAGGCTTTAGAATTTAGCTTTTAAAGTTTTTGTTTTTTTTTCATGGCGGTAATTATTATAACGTAAGCTATATAACTATATATTTGCAGGTGGGTTTATTAAAGCTTCCGATTAAATACTGTAATACCGTTTTTATACGCCAGGTAAATATAATAAATTTTATATAAGCTTTACCAAAAAAATGCGTATTTAAGGGTACGGTTATACAGATACATTACTACTTTGAAAATATATACGATTAAAAACGAAAGTAACTTAACGTTACTTCGTATTGCAATCGTTTTTTCTTTAATTATACCCTTTAAACGTTTTATACCCCCGTTTTGAACCTGGGTATACAGTATTAAAGGTTTAAATTTAATATTAAAAAAAGGTGATTATAACATATTTCGAAATTAGTAATTTTTCAAAATTTCGTTATCGTATTCGATTACCTATAGAAAAACTTTATCCTGGTTTTTTAAAATTCCTAAAAAATATTCGAACGTTATAATTAATATATTTTACTTACGGTTCTTAAAGTAAATATCCCAAATAAAACCTAAATACCTATCGGTAGCGAACATAACGTATTTGTATTTTTTAAAGTTTTTTTCGAAATCCGTAAAATCGATAGCGATTCGCTATCTTAATCGGGAAGCTCCTTTTTTTAGCTTTCGGCGTATTTACTTTTTAATTTTCGCTTTGCTATATATTTAGTATTCGACTGTTATAAAACCCTTTAAACGTACTCCCTTTATATAAAACTATAACTAGGCGATTATTTCGGGCCTAAAATATTTTAATTTTAAGTACCAGATAATACCGTTACCGATTTATAATAATTTCGCTATATATATATTAACGTTTCGTTTATAAGATATAAGGGCTATATAAATAACTATTACGTTAATATTTTCGATAACAAACTAATTAAACTTATTTATCAACGTAATAACTACCTAATTATATTTATTTCGAATAAAATTATTAACTTTTCGGTTATTTTATTAATACCTTTTCTTTCGGAGCTGCCGGAAAGATATTAAATTATATGCGAAATTCTTACAGTAAGCTACATCGTACAAACGTAACGTTTTTGGGCCTTTAAGGCTTTAAAGCAATATATTTACTTTTCCGTATCCTTTAATCGGAACGAAGTTATTTTTTGCGTATATTCCGTCGCTTTAGATCGTTGTTTTATAATTTAAAAACCTGCTGATAAGGTTAAAGATATGTATCGTAAATTTTAAATTTAAAATAAACGAATTCCTTAAGGGGTAAAACGCGGCGTTTACCGTATTACGTTAATCAGAGATTAAGAAATACGCCAGGACCCGTTTTATTCCCTTTAAAAGTTAATTTATTTTCTGGGTAATTATTTTCTTTATAGTTTTCGATAGGCAATTAATTTTTTCCTTTAAGGATTAATCGGAAATAATTCGTTCCTGGACTAATTTTAAAACTACCCTGCTAAGTTTAAATTTTACTAGAGCTCTGTTAAGGAACGCGTAATAACATTAAGGTAACTTATAAGCAAGGTTTAGGTACGCTTTATACCGAATCCTTTATACGTCTGATTTTTGGCACTTTCGTTTATTACTACTGCTATTTCGGCCTGCTTGGAAACCTTTACGACCGCTTCGTTTCGGCTTACGCCCTGGGGTCCTCCTTTGCAATTAAAGGTTATCCTTGGTTTTTTCCTAATTAAGATTATTTTAATTAAAAGGATTCGCGGGTATTCCGTAAAACGTTAGAAACGTTATTTTAATATTTTTCGATATAAGTTGTGAATAAATTATAATCTAATAATTTAAAAGGTTAACTACTACTTCCTAATAGCTAATTATACCGTTATTAATTTCGGCTTTTTTTATTATTTAGAACATAATTATTTAAATTCCTATAATAGGAGCTAGTACTATATATAAGTCGTTTACCTATACGATCGTTATTTTCGTTTCTGGGACTTTATGTTGCTATCCCTAAGCCATAATCTCTTGTTACTTTACAATTTATTCGTTTAATTTTTTTACCGATTTCGAAGTTTACTTTAATTTTTCGCGGTATTTTCGTTAGGTATTAATTAGGAACCTGCTGTCGTATACTTTGCCGGATTTAGCCAATTTAGTATACCATTTCCGTAAGTTTTTTCTTAAAAAAAAGCTTATTTCCTTAATCGCTAAAGATATTAATTCCAGGATTTATTTTGTAAGGTCGTTATTGTTTTTTCGGAAAATATCGTATTTCCGATTTTTGTAGGTATATGCCGTAAAGTCCTAATTGTAAGCTTATTTGTTTTCGGTTATTATCTTAAAGGTATTCGTTAGGTAATTGGTATAATCGATTTTTTTGTAGGTTTTTCTAAAAAATATAAATGTAATTAAGGAACCGTTTAAGGTATTATTTCGTATCGTATAACGGATTTATCGTTTCGGATACGAAATTATATTAGGTTTTGTTAATTTAACAGGTTACAAAAGTGATTAATTAGGATCGATATAATCCCATATATCAAGAACGTAAGTTTTAGCCTGGAATTCGCCTTTAAAGCGGTTCTAGTCCTTAAATCCGTTATAGATAACGGAAAACGTTAACGACACCGTTATTATTGCAATTAATAAAATATACGAATGGTTACTACTGATATACAGCCTATATCGTCTTAGTAACAGCTGATTAATTAATAATAACGCAAATTAAGCGAATAAGATTTTTAATTATCAAATATAAGGGATATTAGTTATGTTATTGTATTAGGCTAAAAATGCGTATGTTTTTCGTACGCGTACAGCTTTTCTATAGCCTAGCAACGGAACATATATCTTCCGATTAAAAGGATCCTTTCCGTATATAGGGTGCGTTTAGCACCCCCTGCTAGCTGACAACTTTACCCAGTATCTTCGAACACGGCAACTATTAATGGTTTTCACAGTGACGATAGATTGTACCAAAATTAAATTATATAGTATATTTATTTATTCGTTTTATAAAATACGACTTTATCCGTTAAATATAATATTTAATATAAGGCGAATAAACCGACGACGTAAAATTTTCGTAAATTTATCGGCCGTATATATAATATTAACATCGGTAAAAAAAAAGGTAAAATTATCGGATAAAAATAAACGCTTAATTTTAAATAACTAAATATTCGAAAAATTAAAATATTTCCTTTAAGCTTTTTAATATATTATTTATATTTATCAGCAGTCACAGTAATCAAATGCAGAAATCTAGCTAAAAGCGCATAGTTATTCTAGGAAAAACTAAAAAAGGCTAAGGGCAATCGCCCTTACATATACGTTTAACTGTACAAAGGATAATTCCTAGATACAGGCTATCCTAAGCAGTATCCGCAGCCTAAACGTACCAGCCGCAAGCACTTAAAAGCACTAATTACCGATACGCCCTTTCATATTAAATAACCTTATCTACGTAATTTCTTAAAATTATGTTTAAAACTTGAAGAAAATCTATCAAAAAATTATCAAAATCTTTAATTTATATAAGATTTAAACCCTTATTTCTATTATTTTCATTTAAAATAAAGCTACGCAATTAACCGTTATATCAGAAAACCGGTTTCTTCGTTTTACTATTCTCTTATAACCGCCTTGAAATACGGGGCCCATTTTTTTCGAATTAATTCGGACCAAATTAAACGTTAATATAAAAAACGTTTTATATATGCCAGCTTATTACGTTAAAGGTTTTATAACTTTAAAAATTAATTTTATTCTTTACCGGTAATATTAATAAATAATCGAAGTTATTATTTTTTAAATCCCCCTTTATATAAAGCTATCAAGTAAAAGTTTTTTTCCGGTTAATTAAGGGATATTAATTAATTATAAGCTATATATAATATATTAACGCCTTTAAATAAAAGTTAACGCAAAAAATGGTAAATATATATAAATAAATAATTTTATAAAAAGTTAAGACTTTAAAATTAATAAATAAACGGATATATTCGCGTAAGAGTAAAAAGAATGCCGTAATTATGGCTGTTAATAACAAAAAACAGATTTTAATAAAAAAACGCCTTTTTTCCCGTATAAAAAAATTTAACAGGATTATTTTTTATTAATTACTTTAACTAAATCAAAAATATTTTTTAACTTTTTTATATTTTTAAGTCCTAAATTAATTACAAACCGTTTGAAATTTACCTTAGTAAGTAACTTTATATATCCGTTAATAAATTTATTTTTACTTTCTACGTATTAAAAATTAATATTTCCTTTTTTAATTTCCTAACGTACGGAATAATATTTAATTTAAATATAACGTTTTTTTTTTCGTATTATTTATATTTCTTTTACTTATTTAAACGTGCCTATATTATCTTTTAAAATAAAAATAAAACTTTTAAATGTAAACCTTAATTTTATTAAAAAGTTTTTAATCCTAGTTACTTTTATAATTATTATTTGTACTTTTACGTATTTTACTCTCGTAATATATTTAATAATAATACTTTATAACTTCGAAATTTATAAAATAAATATTTTAATTATAAAACATATATAATTTATTATAGACTTTATTAACTTATAATTAATCAAAAAATTTATATTTTTTATTTCAAATAACTTTAAATTATTATACTTATAATATAAATAATTTTTTCGTATCTTTCGGTACTAAAAAAACCTATTTAATATATTATGTAAATATTTAAATAACGAGTTATTCATAAACTTTACCTAAATTAACGTTATAAACGTTTTATTTAATCTATTAATATAACTCGAAAAGTTAAATTTTTTTACCAAACTTATATATTTAAACGTTTTTTATTATTAGTTACGCTATTATATCTTATAACGTATTTTAAATAATTTTTTACGAATAAGAGAAATTCGTTTTTTTATCTTATTTAAATTAACTAACTTTTATTATTTCTTAATATATTATTATTAATATAATCTAATATTTCCTGTTAATAAAAAACGGATAATTTATAAGTTTAAATACCAGTCCGTATTACTTAAATTCTTAATTAAAACGTTATTTATTAAGGCCAAAAAGCAGGAAAGTATTTACGTATAAAACGATAACGTTTCCTATTTTAAAATCGTAATATATCGCGTTATCTAAAATTAACGGACCAACACCTTATTTCGCAAATATCTTTCTTGTTTTTTTTTTATTAAACAGCTCCGGCCTGCTTTAAACCGTATAATGAGTTTATTAACTTAATAACCCTTTAAAAGAAAAACCTATATATCTCTCTATCTTATAAATACGTATCAAAATCTTCCTTTAATATCGGAAATTATTTTATATAAATATTTTCCTTTACCTTACCGTTTAAATAAGTAATAATAAAATTTATTTAAAATATATACTACTCCAAAAAAACGGTTAACACTATTAAAATCCTTTAATATATTACTTTTATAATACTTGTTATAATTTCGTTATAATTAATTTCTTTTCGTTATATAAATTTTTTTACGTTAATACGTACCTTATATTTATTTAACATTAATAAAATACCTTTAAGTAATATCGCTAAAAAGTGTAAATTTAAAAATTTTCCGGGAAAGGTTTTCTTTAATCTTTATAAAAATAACCTTCATTTATATGTTTTATTTTAAGCCTTTTATAACTTTTTTTAAAAATAAGGCGTTATTTATAATAATAAATAACTTATAAATATTAATATTTAATATATTAATTATATATTTATATTTATAAGCGTTTCGAATAACCTAATTAATATTTCTAAAATTATTAAAACGGTATTTATCGATATTTAACGTTAATAAAGTAAAATAAAAAACTTATAAACTATTTTCGCCCTTGCCCTTTTAGGTTAAAACTAACTTTAATTTTTAAATTAACTTTAACGTTTTATTTAAGGCTTTTAAGATATATAGCTTAAGGATAATTTTTTTCGAACCTTTTTTTTTATATCTAACTTACTTAGTGTTTTGGTCCGTATTATCTTTTAAGATAACGTTATTATTTTTGTTTTTTACTTTTACGTCTTGCTTTTAATCTTATTTTAAACGTTTTTATATAAGTTATAAAAATAATCGGATAATATTTTTAAAGTTAAAGGGTTTACTTAATTTTTTTAAGTTTTCGTAAATAGTAACATATGGTATTATAAGTAACTTACCGCCTTTTAGTAATTATATCTTATAATTATATATCTCTTAATAGCTTAATAATATTTTTTTTACTTTACGAATTATTAATTTTGATCAATTAAAACTATATATTTATTACCGAGAATTCGGAAATAACCGTTATTAAGTTTATATAATTTATTTGGTTTAAATACGTTTTTAAAATATTCGATTAATGTTATATCTTTTACCGTAAACTAACTTATTTTGTTAATAATATACGTTATTAACTTTATTACGAAATCTCAGAAATATATAAGGATTTTTATTTATACAGAAATTATACGCGTTTCGTTTTGTTAAAACTATATTCCTTATTTTACAACTTGGTTTTAATATTAATTATATGTATTAAAAATTATTAGTTCGATATTTTCTATAACGTAAAAATTTTTAATTATTGTTATATCGAACTTTTTGCCGCCGTTAAAACATAGGATTTAGACTTTTTAACGTTTACCTTTTTGTCCGGTAATAATATTTTTAAACGTTTTGTAATTCGCGTAATATACCCGTATAGATTTTGTTAAACTTTATTTTTACTTTTAAACGAATAATATTTCTTATAACGCGATAAATCGTTTGTAATAAGATTAAAATAACCCTTATTTTCGATATTAATAAATTTAACTAACTTTACGTTATATTAATTAATTTTTTTTATATATTCTTTTCGTTTTTAAAAGTTTATAAATAATTTTTTTTCCAATTTTCTTTTCGTTATATACTATATAAAGGATATTTTTTACATTATTAAGGTTTAGATTTATCTCTATAAATCTTTTAATAATCTATATTAATCGTTCGGTGTTAAAATAGTAAAAACGGCGGTATTAAAGGATAATTTTTTTTATAGCTTTATCCGTTATTAAAACTTTTCCGTTTTTAAGGGTATTCGAAAGTACGTATTTTGTTACGACCTGGTTAGCTACGGCCTCTAGAGACGGTCGCAATAGGGATCTAAGGATCAGGTGGAGCAGTTACGTAATAGCTTAACAGGATTTATTATAAAGCCCTTAGAGCCAGGTTCGATAGGATCTATTATAAAGCCTTTAGAGCTAGGTTTAACAGGATTTTTTGTAAAGCCTTTAGAGCCATATCGTACTAACAATAATAAGGATAATATATAAAGATATTTATTACCATAACTTAAATAATATCAGTTTATAACATAACTTGATTATTTAAAATATTTTTAGTATTATTCAACGTAACTAAGTTATTTTTATTGCTTAAATTTCGTAATACGATTGCTAATATAAACCGTACAACTTAGTTTAATAATTAATTAATTTAACTGTTATACGTTGCAAGCTTTTATTTAGTAATATTGTTAAATTTTAAACTATTTCCGTTAATACTATATTTACTAATAAATAAACCGAAAAGTAACTTATTTATAAGGTTTCGGAAAAGTTTATAGGTTTTAACGATAAAAAAAACGCCCCCGCCTTTCAGCAAAAGACGTTTTAGTAAAACTTAACGTTATTACGAACCGTATTATTTAATTTGAAAAAAAAAAACTTTACCGTTTCGCTTTAAGCAGCGTATAAACGCCTGGAGGAAAGAAGCAAAAAAAAAAAGGCAAAAGAAAAAGCTAAAGGAACTTCGTTTCGCAGCAAAACTTTTTAAACAATTTAATTGACAATTATTAAGGAACCCGGAATGGTTTTGAAATTACTAAGGCCTAAACCTTTTAACGGAATTTTTACAAAGTTATAATTATTTTTAACCCAGTACCGAATATATTTCGGGTATTTCCTTATTCGACTTGCTATTTTTATAACCCGAATGGAACTTACGGCTGGATTACTTACAGGTAATACGGTTATTTAGTTTAAGCCGGTATATAGGAAACATGTTACCTTCTTATTAAAATAACGAAACCGGAAGGTAATAAAAGTTTATAATAATTATAAAAAGTTCGAAAACACCTTAAGGAAAGTATTCGGAATAATGGACGAAAAAATAAAAGCAAAAATCCAAATAAAAGGATTACGCCAGAAAAAAGCTGTTTCGACTTATGGTAATATTTTCGTCTAGTTAACGTCTAAGTTAAACTGGGGATAAAAGGCTTTTATAGTTAAACTTTTTAACGGTTTAAAAAAGGAAGTTTAAAAGGAATTATTTAAAAAAAACCGGCCCGGGTATTTAACTAATTATATCGAAATAGTAGTTAAGATCGACGATAAATAATATATATAGAGAACCTGGAATTCTAAGATATAATAAAGTAATAGGTTTAGGTATGGAGTTAATATTAACGCCTTACGATAAATAAATATATCCTACGGTATAGTACCGGGCCTTATAAAAATCGAAATAGTCTAACGACGAGATTAGTTATAAATTAAGTGTTATAACTGCGGTAAAATAAAATATAAGGCCTTTAAGTACAAAGCTTTTAACAAGCCTTAATAAAACAACTAAACTCTTATATTTAAAAAATAACAATAAAATAATAAAAGAAATAATAAGAAATTAGTTAATATAAATAGGTTTAAAAGTAACCTTTAACTACGATATACGGTAATATAGTAATATAAGGATTATCCAAAATGGAAAGATTTTACGGAAAAAAACTTATTTGCTTAATTTTAATAAAAAAACAACAAAAACAAAATTACTAAACTTTATAAAAATGGTTAGAGGAATATTACGAATAAAACGAAGATTTTTACCTGGGAAAAGTAAGACGATATATAAAAATTTACATTATTTATTATAATAAACCCAAATATTAATTTTATTAAGAATAAAAGGAAGTAATTTATTAACGTATAACCCGGATATATTAAAAAAAGTTCGACTTTAAGAGATAAAAAAAAGTTAATAAAAACGATTAGTAATAATACCAACACTTACGATTATTCGTAAACGAAATCGAAATCGACTAGAAAATAACATTATAAAGCTAGCCACCCGGGGAATTATACTTACAAATTTTTTTTTTTTTGTTATTTTGGGTAGTATAATTACCAGACGAAAAAAGAATTAATCCAGAAAATAATAAAAAAACATTATCAGCAAACTATTATTAACTTAAGCTTGCAATTAGCCTTTATTACGGACTCGAAAAACCGACGGATAATTAAGGAAAAAATTAAAAGCTTTACCACAACGGGCCAATAAAATACAGAAAATAAAGCTTAATAAAAGGAAAGTGATAGTTCGTAATTGACGTTACCAGATAAAAAAATTATTAAAACTTTTGCCAGTTATAAAAAAAACCTTACAAAACAAATCTATAAACAACAAAAAATACGATGACGGATCGAATAATTCCAGGAACAAATAATTCGTTTAAGACGACAAATCGAAAAACTTCAGCAACAAAATACGAAGCGTACAGCAGATATTAAAAACCTATTACAAATCTTAAAATCGGAACGCCTTTTAAAATAAAGCCGTAAAAAGGCGTAAAAAAAGATACGAAACTATTACACTTTAAAAAAGCTTTAAATGCAATAATTAAAGTTGCGGGCGATAACGTTATTACGATACGAATACGAATTAAAAAAAACTGGTATACCGTAATAATAAACTATAAAGTAACAATTATAAATTATATTAATCCGGATTTAATAAATTAATTAAAATTATTATAGAAAGAAAAAAGTTATCCTTATAAGGTCGAGAATACCGAAAGTTAGAAATTTACTTATAACGACGGATAAATTAAACGCGAAATTTATTACCTTAAAACTTTTATTAAAAAAAGAAAACAAATTATTAATTTCGATATTATTTTATTAATAAAATATAACATAATTCTTGGAAAATTATAATTATGTTAGTATAGCCCCTTAATTAATTAAAACACTAATTAGGTAAATTTTCGTTTATTTCTTAATATAAAAAAGGACGAAAAACATACGAGATCTTAATATTCGATTAATAAGGATAACGAATACAGGTATAAAGATACGACAAAAACTTTATTACTTAAAAAGATAAAGTATATTTAAAACAAAATATATAATAGAAGAATACGGCGCGTTATCGCAAACCTTAAAATACGATTTTAACAGATAAATAACGACTTATAAATATAGCCTGAAAAATTATTAAAGTAAATAGCAAAAATATTATTATAATATCATAAATATAAAAAGTTTTTTTAAAAGAAATTCGATATAAAGTTACTATAATATAGCAAATAAAATTACGAAATAATTCTTAAAAACGGTAAAACGACCGTTTTTTATTTTATTTATAACTTAAACGAAATAAAGTTATACGCTTTTTATAATTATTTAAAAAAATAAATTAGGAAAAGGATATATATAACGTTTCAAATCGTCGATAAAATACCTAATATTCTTCGTATTCTAAAAAAACGGGAAATTACGATTTATTATTAATTACCAGTGACTTAGCGATATTATTATTAAAGACAAAATATTATTATTATTGATTATCGAAATTAAAAACCGATTACAAGATGCCAAATAATTCACGGCTTTAAACCTATAAAAAAGGTATGATTAAATTCGAATTAAATTAAAAAATAAATGGAAAATAACTTTTAAAACGAAATATGGATTATTCGAATATTTCGTTATGTTTTTCGGATTTACGAACGTATTAGTAACCTTTTAACGGATAGTTAATTACGTACTTTAAAAATACCTTAATATCTTTATTATATGTTACCTCGACGATATCTTCATTTATTCGAAAACAAAAAAGGAATATATAAAATACGTTTATAAGGTCCTATAAGCTTTATAAAACGTTAACCTTTTAGTTAATACAGAAAAAAATATCTTTTACATTTAAGAAATCGAATACTTAAAATATATTATTACCTTTAGATATATTAAGATAAATCTTAAAAGAATTACTGTAATTAAAAATTAGAAAATATTTACCAATATTACGAAAATATAAATATTCCTTGGATTCGCCAATTACTACTAATAATTTATATAACATTTTAGCAACATTGTTATGCTACTAACGGAACTTATTAAAAAAACCCGACATTTTACGTAAACCCCAGCTATAAAAGAAGCTTTTTAACAACTTAAAGACGTTTTTACTAGCGAACCCGTTTTAATAATATATAACCTAAATATATTAATAAACTTCGAAACCGACATATTAAATTTTGCTTAAAAGCGGTAATTTGCTAACGGAATAATCAAGGAAAATTACATCCTATTACCTTTTACTTTTACAAATTATACGGTACTAAATTAAATTACCTTATATCGGCAGATATGATGATTTATTGTTGGAAGGTTAAAAGGATTAAAAGGGCTTTAATTTATGGCCCTAGAATTACAAGGACAAAGGAGCTGAGGCTATATCTAGCTGCTCTTCCCCCCCTGGTTAGAAAGGATAGGACATATCAGAACCACAGCCTCAAGAATGCAACACAATTTGCCCACATAGTAGCATCTTCTGGTTTTGTCTATTAACATCCTGATCCAGTTTATATTACAATTCGAGGTACCGCTCCGTTTCGGTACAAAAGGCTAAGACAGAAAAACGGCAGGTTTGGCGTAAGTGCGTTTTAAAGCAAGGAAATTACGAAAGTTCGGTTTTAAAGAAAGAAACTTAGAAATTCCCTTAATCGCTTCGAATAAAATTAAAACGTTTGTATACGTAATGGCCGTTATCGATTAAAAGCAAAAGAAGTTCGTCGACGCGGTAATATCCGAAAGGATTCGAAAGAAAATTCGAGAAAGGATTAGGAAAAGCTAAAATAACAATTGGAAAAAAAATAACGTCCGGAAAAAACGTAAATTAGCCGGAAGGCTTTAATATGGAATAATTAATAAAAACGTTTATTACGTTATCGAACGAAAAAAAAAAATTACGTACCTAAATTAAAAAAATTTCGATTTTAAATTTAACGCAAAAAATCGGTTATAAAGCAATAATAACTGGGAGATATAAAAAATGGTTATTTAAGTAACCTTAATAGCGGTTAAATACTGTAACGGTAATTTAACGAAATTTAACTATATTAATAAAGTTAAATTAATTGCTGCGGTTATTATTAACGTTAAGGAAATCCTTATAATAATCGTTATTAGATTTATAAAAGGCCGAATAAAAAAATATTTCGTTAATACTTAACCATAACGGTAAATTAAGTATATAACGACTTTATCGCCGAATTTCGAAGGAAAAAAGGAAATAATAATAGTTATAACGCGAAACAAAACCGATAAAATAAACTTTTATAGAATAAAAAAACTAGTTACTTTGTTTTATTTATAGTAAATACGGATATATAACGAAAAATTACCCGAAAAAATAAAAACGTAGTATAGAATGTAAAGTTAGCTTTATTCCGGAAAGGCTGTAGGATTTATATAGGACGGATAAAAAGATTTTTTGATAGTTTTTAAGGCGACGGTAAGGTTTAGATAGCTTTATGGTAACCTTAGAGCTATAAGGGCGTATCGGCAGATATAATAATTTATTATTAGAAGGTTAAAAAGATTAAAAGGGCTTTAATTTGTAGCCCTAGGATTATAAGGACAAAGAAGCTAAGGTTATATCTAGCTACTCTTCCCCCCCTGGTTGGAAAGGATAGGACATATCAGAACTACAGCCTTAAGAATATAACACAATTTGCCTACACCTTATTTATAATAAAAAATTACTAATTATTATTAAAGCCTTTAATGAATTTAAACATTATTTTAAAAAAAACTAGTATTAGATAAAGGTATATATGAATTATAAAAATATCTTTTATTTCGTAACCACTAAAAAATTAATCGGACAACAACTACGTTATGCGAAATACCTTTTAAAATTCGATTACATTATTATCTATCGCAAAATATTAGAAAATACTGAAATAAATACTTTTAGCAAACGATTAAACTTAAAGGATTTTAAGATAAAAATATAACAAATTATTTTCGACTAAATATTAAAAAGATATTTATAATAATATTGTATTAATACTATCAAAATAACCGTATTAAATATATATTAGGAAATACGACGATACTATAATAGTTTACCCGAAAACTAAAAAATAAATAAAATTTACGTACCAGAAAAATACCAAAAAAACCTAATACGAAAAATATATAAATACCAACTATACGGATACTCAGGGATTTATAAAATTTTAAAACGTTTACAACGAATATATTATTTTCCTAAAATAAAATTAACCGTAGAGAAAGTTATATAATAATACGATATTTGCGTTAAAATAAAAGCTAAACGATATAAACCATACGGAAAACTACAACCATTACTAGTTGCTAAATAATTATAAGATTTAATTATATTTAATTTTATTACCAAACTTCCTGTATTAAAAAACCTAGTTACGGGTATATATTACGATAGTATCTTTGGAATTATTAATCGATTTACAAAATTTTCCTACTTCTTACCTTATAATAAGGACATAAACGCCGAAAAAATAACATATATTTTCTTTCGATATATTTCTAGTATATATAAATTGCCCTTAAAAATTATTTTAAATAAAAGTATAATTTTTATTTCGAAATTCTAGTAAAATTTAATACCATAATTCGGCTTAAATTATAAACTATTAAGTACCTTTAAACCTTAAACAAATGGATAAACGGAAAGAATTAACTAGATATTAAAAACGTACTTAAGATATTACATTAATTATAAGTAAAATAATTAGGTGGAAAAATTGCCTATTATATAATTGGCCTATAATATTAGTTATTACGATAATATTAAAACAATTTTAGTAACTGTTAATTTTAATTTTATTTCAAAAGTTTACAAGAAAAAGAAAAGGAATTAATTAATGTTAAAGTAATTCTTATTTCAAACCAATTTAAATAACTATCCCAGGAAATAAAGGCAAAACTTTAATTCGTACGCGATTATATAAATAAATATTATAACCAGAAAAATTTTAAAAAAATTAACCTTTTCGGAAAAAGAAATGGTTTATCTAACTACCAAAAATATTAAAACTAAACGTTTAAATCAAAAACTCGATTTTAAATATTTCGGCTTATACAAAATTACTAAAAAAATCTTAAAAAACAACTATTAATTAAAATTACCATCTAAGGTTAAACTTTGCCCAGTTTTTCATATTTTTTTATTCGAATTAACGGATATTATTAATGTATATAAAGCGCAAGATAACGTAAAAACAAAAGAAAAAAGGAAGATATACGAAATTAACAAAATACTTGATATACGAAAAAAAAAAAGGACTTATCTAATACCTAGTTAAGTAGAAAAACTACCCAAACTCCAAGAACACCTGGGAACCCGTTAAGAACTTTATTAACGCTTAGCGCCTGTTAAAAAACTTTTACTAATAATACCGGAAATAACTGTTTTTTAATTAAGGTTACCGGGATCTAGCTAATTAATGGTAATAATTCTAAGCCAATCTAGAGAAGTAACGGGTTATACGATAGCTATCGTTATTCGCTTTCGTTATATTCGTTTTTATTCCTTACGACGCTTTAATTTGTCCAGTTTTTTTAGTAACTGAAAACCCCGAAATAACATTTGCGTTATATGATTAATTTATAATTTTTTTTGTTTGCGTAAACGGCGAACCTTCGCCTACGCTTACTTTGCTTCCTTTTCGGCTTTCTTAAGCTCTATTTCGGCCCGGAGGTATTTAAAGATAAATCGTTCGAATTAAAAGGTTCAAAATCCGTTAACGTCGCAAAAACCCTAGTTCCGCAATATACATTCCTTATACCGAGAAAAGTCCGATATCGAAATACGGCAGGAAAAAAAAATTACAACGAGCGCAATAGGAATATATAAGTATATTTATAAAACGAAAAATAATTAATTTAAATAAGGAGTTACGCTTTTAAGTTTTGCGATTAACTTGTTTTTTTTTTAACGCGTCCCGATATAATAATAACGACTTACTTAGAGAAAAAAAAGAATTTTCGAAACGAAAATTAAAAAAAAAAAGAAGATCGTATTACGACCTAGTTGGTTACGGTTTCTAAAGACGGTCGTAATAAAGATCTAAGGATTAAGTAAAACAATTACGTAATGGCTCGACAGGATATATTGTAAAACCCTTAAAACCAGGCTTAATAGGATTTATTATAAAGCCCTTAAAGCCAGGCTCGACAGGATCTTTTATAAAACCCTTAAAGCTATATCGCACTAGCAACAATAAGGACAATATATAAAGATATTTATTATTATAGCTTAGATAACATCAGCTTATAATATAACTTAGTTACCTAAGACACCTTTAGTATTACCAGACGTAACTAAGTTATCTTTATTGCTTAAATCCCGCAATACGACTGCTAATATAAACCGTACGACTTGGTTTAATAGTTAGTTAACTAGTTTAGCCGTTATATATTTTAAGTTATTTATTAAGTTATTGCCGTTTTCCTTACCGGATACCTCTTTTAATACGTATCTTTATTAATAATTTTTATCGTTTATTAAATTCGGAACCTTAATAATAAGCTCCGGCTTCCCTTAAAGCTATAAGAAAAATCCCTTCCGAAAGACGTTAATTATTAATAACTAAATCTTATCAAGGTTTATTAAGGCGTTATATTTTAAGTAACCTCTCTTTTTCTAAAATATCTCTCCGGAAAATATTTTTAAAAGGAAGTTATTAATATATAACGTATATCTAATTATAATTTCGTTTTTTAAGCCGTTTTAAAAGTTATTTAACGATATTAATAAAAAATAACAAGTATAGGTTTTTTACCCGTTATAATTTAGATTTCTCTTAACTTAATATTTATTATAATGTTCTTTTTAAAGTCGCTAACGTTATTTGTAATGTTAACGTTTACTTTTAAATCTTAAAATAATTTATTTAAGTCGTTCCTATTAAAGGAATAAATATATAAAAGTATAACGTTTTTTATAATAGTTTCTTTAAGGCGTTTGCTTACTTATAACTTAAAGCGATTAATTACCTAAGCTTTAAGGTACTTAGCTTTTAAAGCTCGCCGGGCTTTAAGGCTTTCAGCTATTAAAGCTTCCTAAGCTTTTTCCTGAATTATTTTATCGTACTATTATATAAAGTTTTAAACTGTTGTTCTTGAACGCGGATGTTAAAGGTTTTTCCGTCTGATCGGTACAGGTTTTTTAAACCGTTAGGGATGAATTGCTTTTCGTTCCCGTTGCTGTTATAGGCGTTACGAGAGTTGTTATTTTAATTGTTTTATTTACTATTACCCTGATATTATCTATGTTTTTTTTTTTTTTTTTTTTTTTTTTTTTTTTTTTTTTTTTTTTTTTTGCGGCTTAGGGCAGTCTTTTGTTAGGTGCCCGTATTTGCTACAGTTGAAGTAAAGTGGCTTTCCATTTTTGTTCTATGCGGGCCTGTTATTTCGGGAGTTGTTATTGTTATTGTTGTTATTACCTTTTCCCTTATCTTTTTAAGCGTTATAAGATTTCCCGTTCTTTTTTTTATTAATACGGTTATGGAATTCGCTGTTAAAGTTGTCGATTAGCTGCTAAAAGAAGTAACTGGTTTATCTAAGTATTAATTAAATCGTTTTATATTACTTACTAGCGCGATCTTTTATAATAATAAGAAATATAATAATCTATTTTTTTAATCCGAGTTTTATATTATAGCCTTTAATTTTTCGTAACAGCTTTTAAAATTTTATAATGAATTATACGGGGTTTCTTTCGTTATATGCAAGGTCGTTAGGTTTAAGCCGTATTATCCAGGCTAAGCCAAAGATACGAAGTAATTATACCAATAATTAATACGATAAATATTTTACCCAATATTTTCGAATACGGTAATTATTAATAATTTTCACGGTAATAATAGATTATACGTTTCGGTTACGAAAAGCCTTATTCCAAAGCCGACTGTTAGGTTTCCGTAAGTACGTAATTTTTCGATTAATATCGGCTAGGAGGCTTACTTGCGCAATGCCGACAAGCTTCGACCCTAATAAACCTTATACCTTTTGGCTAGTTCGGCAGGGGGAATTTCCTGGAATACAGATAATAATTTAGGAAATATTAAGCTTTTCGCGGTAAATCTTAAATCCGTATAAAATGGCTGCTTTATAACCCTTTACCAATTTTACGATTAAAAATATTAGATGTTAGCCAGGAAAAAGGGCTAGGAATTTTAAACCAGCTACCTTTAACCTTGATCGATTTTATAATACCTTTTCGAATCCCTATTAATTAAAATAGCTAAAATATACCGGGCAATTTTTATTATAAGATACCGGTATTCCGTAACTATAAAGTTTTTACGGAAAACGTTTTTTTTAAGGTCCCTAAACTTAATAAAACTTTGGAACGAGCCAAAAATATCGACACCTCCATCGATTTAACCGATTTTTCCCAAAAAAATCGGATTTTGTTTTTAATTTTCGGCTACGATTTAATTTATATAAGCAAAAATAATTAAAAGTTGGACGACCTTATAATAAAAAATATCGACCGTATGGAGGAACTATTAGGAAAACTGGATATAGGCGGCAAAGAGCTTAAAAACTTCGAAGTTTAACTTTTGGCTCGATACAAACTAAAGGATTACGAGCGATAATTTATCCGGTTATTCCGGATTACGAAAACCGTCCAGAATTCGGTTAAAAATGGTTGTCGATAAGGGCATAACAAGGCAGTCTAAAGTCACCTTAAAATAAGACGCCTGTAAAAAGGTTAGGGCTTGGTAAAGCTTAATAACCGATACCACAATCTATCCATTTGTTCAATTTTGTTCCACGGTCACGTCTCCTCTAGGGAGACTTTCGTTATATATAATATTCTTAAACTTTTTCTAAAAAGACCTTTACCTAGTTTTGCTTATAGCTACGTAGGTTTTTCTAAAGGTTCTTAATATTTTCGTTTTTTTTTAATATCTGTAATTAACTTTAAAAGCGCCTTTTTATACGTTTTAATAATAGCCTTTACGAGATGTAACTAATCAAGTTATTTCAGCTTTATTCCGCTTTTATAGTTAATTTCTTTAAGTATAAAAGTTAAAGCGTTATTTTAAAGCTTTTAATTAGCTTAGCCTGTTAAGTGATTTTCCTTGTCCAGCGAGAAATTAAAACGTTTTTAACGTAGCTTTATATTATTATTAGATTTTTTAAAGTCCTTTTTTCTTTCCTTTAGGCGAACGCCTAACTTATTAAAGCTATTTAAGCTATTAGGGTTTAAAGAGCTGCTGGAGATGCTAGGGGAATTATTACGACGGTTTTTTTGTTTTCGGGGACCTTTAGACAATTTTAAAGGTGATTTATCCGAATTGTCGAGGTCCTTGCGTACTACATTTTTTTTTTTCGCTCTTTTTTT